>JAPYYV010001702.1:0-23132 GCA_030522625.1 Copidosoma aretas
CACGATTAATTATCACACCTGTTGCTACGCGATTCTTGAATGCTGATGGTAAATCTTTCCACTGCACACTGTTTTGCAAGGCAGTCTGGTCCTCTACACTAAAATTATCTGAACTATCACTGTTTTGCATGCTAGGATCATCTGCACCGTTCTGTGGATCTTCTGCACTGTTTTGCACACTAGTATTATCTTCACTACACTGCTCCTGTTGCAGTTCTCCTCCAGTCCTCATGTTATCTTAGTGAGAGTGTGCGTGCACAGTGCACACTACTACACTTATACAGATATGTACAACAAACAGTTCAGCCTACGATGATGCGAGAGCGCGACGATGACGACGATGAACAGCGAGAGAATCGCGCGTATTATCACTCAACACACAAGCGGACAGATGAGTACGCACGAGGAGGATGAGACAACGAGGTGCGAGGACGACGAAGTACAGCAAGGAGGAGGTTGCGTACACACTAGGACGACTATGAGACAGTCGAGACAACGACTATAATGTGCGCATCAGCTGCATCCTGCACGGACAGCGAGGCACTCGCTTACTCAACTGCGCAATATAACGCAGCTGTCGACGAAGCAGAACGCTATCAGGCAGCAATTCGGCAGCCCTAGTACTCATACTTACCTGTAAGCGAGGCTTGACCCCGTACCTGCACAGCCGATAAAGCAGAGTGCTATCAGTACTGGCACAGGTGGCCCAGTCCCGACACCGGTACTAGCATGGAGGTTCTCCGGCTTTAATCCGATACCCTAGATATCAAGTGTGGAAAGCTATAAAAGCCGTGCTGTAGCACAAGTGGCCGGGTAGAGGGGGAGGGGGGGCAGTCCCTGCACAGGCCATGTGGGCCAATCCCAGCGCCGGTACTAGCACAGGTGGCCCAGAATCAGCTCTGTTTACCTACTCATTGTTCAAAAACTTGTAAAGATCGTAATGTTTTTAATTTGAAATCACTGCAGTTTTGATACGGTTTTAAAAAGCACTGTTAACATCATCTTCACTGATAGCGTTCTTATCCACTACTCGTACAGCTATTTTAGTGCCTGCAACATCTAAAACAAGAGCCCTTAGTTTTTTCTTTAAACAGTTCTGCTGCTACTGCTACTTCAGACTGCCTGAAAGTTGCTTTAAAATATTATAATTTATTTTCAAACACCTTTACTGATTCCACAACTTCTAAGTGGTCCTCAAGCAATTGCACAACAGTCTTTACTAAGGCAATATCAGCTTGCAGTTTCTGTCTCTCTGCCACTGTTTTAGCATTCAATTCTAATTGGCGACTTTAATAATATTTACATGGTGTATTTTTATCACGACGCACATCAAGTAATTTGTTTGTTAATTTTGGCCTTTCTGCTATCTTTTTTAGCCCGACACTTATACTGGCTTCGGCTGTGGAAGGCTTCGAGCCCTTTGTCGATTAAATATATATATAATGTACCATACCGTTATGTTCACTTGTGCTAAAGCCATGAAGCCACCTTTTCCGTGGAATAATTTATGTAAGAAAGATCAGCAGTAGAATAGATGGTTAGAAGCTTACTTTTAAGAGTACAGATATCCAGCCCTTGTAAATCTCACTTAAGTTCCAGTCACATACAACAGCCATAGCTATCAATCCAGCATGTGCGGTAAAGAAAGTGATTGCTATGAAAAAGTGGATACGAAATCTTCAAAAACATCAGAAAGAAATGCTAAATCCTATGTATATGACAATTTATTCGCCCTAATGCAGTTTCGGGATTTTTTTAAGTTGTACATCATACAGCAATAAATAAATATATACATTATATTTTTAGTTGAACGAATTTATGATTCAAACCTTAAAATTTACATTGATATTCATACTATTAAATTAAGAAAAGATAATGAATAAATATCTGATAGTGCATTTTTTTTTCTAATTTTATTACAAAACATATATAGTGCGGTAAAATTAAAGTTTTTTCTATAAAAATTCCTATTGGCAAATAAAATATTTTATTACGTAGATTAAGGTATTTAAAATCTACTATTACCAAGGATACCTCTGAAAATGTCAGGAAATGGCCTAAAAAAATAGCAAAAGTGGCCAAAACAGGTTTTTGGCCCTAAAACGAAAGCATTACTAGACAAAAAAAAACTTTACACAATAAAGATGCGCAATAAAAAACCTGAAAATACTAGCCACGTCAGTTCTAAGTCGGTATGATACTTTTTTTGTAAATTTCAAAATACCGCTATTATTGCCATTTTTCTAAAAATTCATAACACCGGTTTCTTTGCATATTAAGTGCTGAAATTTGGAGTCAATGTTCCTCTGGTAAAAACTCAAGGTATGCTTAAAAATTTTGCCACTCTTAGTTTTTGCAAACCGTTTCCTAAAACGATCTCAGTATTAGTTTTTGCAAACCGTCATGTTGAGCAAAAAAATATCTTTTTGCCTAGCTGGGCCGGCTGGTTGCTGCTGAGAGCGTGGAAGAAGTGGTGGCTCACCACATTGTCTAGCACAACTCTCTGCACGGCGCCACATCCTCTCCTTTTAGCGATGCTCCAATTGCGGCCCATTGCGGAAGAATGAGTGCTCTTGAGCTATTGCGCTAATTATATAAGTCACTGGAATAGTGTCATAGTGGTGGAAGGTTGGTAGCCTACTTACAGTTGGTAGACTTCATGCAGCCATGAAAAAGAGAAAAAAGAATCTCTCTAGGCTTCGTGCAGCCATGAGAGAGAGAAATAGAGATAAAATAGAAGAGATAGAGATTTTCACCCTGGTAGAACACAAATTTTTTAAGACATAGGCTCTCAAAAGAGCCTATAATATCTAATTGGCTCTGAAAAAAGCCGATTAAACCGTCGGTCTATACGTTTAAATTACTAGTTCTTCAAGCTAATGATATACGAATAGGTCTAGAAAAGAGCCTATTAAAGCTTCTTCTGCTCCAGGTGGTGACCACTGCTGCTCGTCGCCGTGGCCTTCTCCTGCTGACACTGCTGCTGCTGCCCTAGCTCCGCTGCTGCTAGTCACCGACGTCATTAGCTGGTTCCGCGGCTCTCCACCGATCACTGCTGCTGTTTGTCACCGTCGCCATCTACCCACTGCTGCTCGTCCACAGCTGCTCTTCTACCGCTACTGATGCTGGTTTGGCTCCTGCGGTCCCTTGAAGTCAAATGCGGGTGATGCGCAAAAGAGCCCCCTCATACGGATTCTGAAGTAGCTACTCCAAAGCGTGCACTGGTAGGGGTAACTTTTTTAGTAGGTATGCACGCCCGATTGCAAATTGTCATCGACTTATTTAAGCGACAGCATTGACTTTTTGGTTAAAAATTTTTTTACTTTGAAATCATTCGAAAAAAATTTTACAAATTGTAAGAGTCATTTTCTGAGCTGCTTACGTTAAGATACAAGTTTAGAAATAAAGAAAATATTAACGTAAGCGTGCTCTAAAGCCGCTCCATAGGTCCACGCTCTCGCAGCAGCGAATAAAAACGTGTCATAAATTATATTTAGGGCCACCAGATAATTTGATTCCTTGAAATATTCAGCATGCCATAAATCCTTTTCAGGGCCACCAGATAACTTAGTTCGTTCAAAATTCATTAGAAATATCCTTAAACAAGTTCAACCACCAATCTATACGGTGACACCACCGATGCTTATTACAAGTTATATATACGTGGTGAGTATCAAGCGAAAATCAAGGCTTTTTGTGCTATCATACGTAGATAAATACATATAGAGAAATAACTACACTGCTAAGAGAGCGGGTGTACGTAAATCATATCTCGTCCTGGGAGAGTGTGCCTCGAGCAGTAAGCCTATCGGTGTTGATGAGATTCATAAAGAGTTGCTCTACACTTTTCCTAACCGCATACATACATCGTGTCCTAATATTTTGTCTTATTCACTCTCTCTCTCTCTCTCTTTCTCTCTCTCTTGCCCGCCTCGACAATATCCTCTGCGATGACTCACCTGTGAAAACTTTTGCCACCTCCTCTAATTTCCTTTCATGCATGCCTTGACAACATCCTTTGAATGACTTGTCTACAGAAACCTTCGTGGCTACCTTTTATTCGCATTATTCGATACGCGTATTGATTAAATCAGTAGACGAGCGTAAAAAGTTATACATTGGAGAGTGCAAGCGCATACGCATCCTATCTCTCGTCTCCAGCGTATTTAATCATGGTTATGTTGCTGTATCAACAAATGTTTTGGACTTTGGACTTCACACTTTGTCATGTGGGTGAGGCAGAGACCACTGTTCAGCCGATAACGTAGCTGAGCTACTTACCTACAGATCGCTTGATCGGGATTTGGATCGGGGATCCGGAGGAAGCTCGTGCTATAGCAAGCACTACGGCAAGGGGCATCCTAGAGGTGGAGGTAGCTCGTGCACGGCTCCCTGAGGAAGATTTCTTACTACCTGATCAGTGATCGGGCCATTAGAGCTCGTGCAAACTATGTGGAGTCATGACGTCAGAGTTGCAGTGTTAAGGCTTGTGCTATAGTAGGAGGTTGGGGAGGTTGTTAGAGCCATCCAGAGTCGTAATGTCAGAGTGAGGCTCGTGCTACAGCACGGGCGAACAGTTCTCCCCCCACCACCACTACCCTAGAGGGAAGAGGGGGTGAGCCCGTACCAACATAACTTATCTACTAACGTAATTATCGGATCACTTATTCTTGATTTTTTTTTTCGTAAGAAGTTAACCGTTATAAACACTCTGCAGCGTAGGCCACGAACATGCGACGACACCCTCGCTGCATTACAAAATCTCACTGAAATCCCGTCCCATAAAAAACTAGTTCATTCTATCTCAAAAAATATGATATTAGAAAAATTCAATGTAAAGAATTTTAATACTGAGGCTTGGTTAAAACTGTATGTAAAGGAGTAAAAAAGGTTCGAGGTTGAAGATAACAGATATGCAGAAATTTCAACATTATTTTTGGAAGGCCCAGCGTTGGAATGGCTTGCATTTTTTTTTAAAACAAATTCACTGTCTCACGCTTGGGAATTCCTGAATAATTTATTTCTAGACACATTCGGTCAAAAATATTGGTCTGAAATTTCATATGCTTATACATTTAAATATTTTAATGGATCGTTCTTGGATTTTGCTTTAAAAAAGAGAAATATGCTCATAGACGTGGACCCGAATCTAACTATTAAATCTCAAATAAACTTAATAGTGATCGCGCTACCAAATTTTATCAGGTATCGGCTGGATAAGAAAAGCTTAGCAATCATGGATGATCTTATGTTAACATTTAGCCAGATAGAACCGTTAAGAACCAAGTATAATAATAGCTCTAGTGACGGCATGCAGATAAACACAAAATCCAAAATAAACATACTCCGTGTTCATACTGCAAAAGTGTAGGCTTTCCAAACAGATTTCACCCAGAACAAATGTGCCGCACGAAAATAGCTTATCAGAAATTAAATAAAAATGACAAAATTATAGTAGCTAACAACATAGAAATTCATGATGCAATCGGATGCTCAAACGGAGCCAACAACGATTGGTCTCCCCGCTTATCAAATGATAAATTTTGCTAGATGACGAAATGGCCATTGGTCTTTACGATTCGGAAGCAAATATAACTCTAATTCATAATAATTTTTGGAAAAAACAAAATCTGAATAAAAGTATAAGTGGGGATAAAAATATTAAGACAATTTCAGGAATCTTAAAAGTTGAAGGTGTGGTTTCATTACCAGTAACGATATTTAACATACGAAAACAATTTACATTTTTGATAATTAAGAGCAATTTATTTAAAGAAGATACATTGTTAGGCTTAGACTGTATGAAATAATTCAAACTTTGTCAAAATGAAAATCTAAAAATATGGCAAAAAAATAATGTAGATGAGAAACAAGTTCATGAAAATTATAAAGCTAATAATACAATAATAAACATCATTATTTCCGAGGATAAAAGTTTGAAAGAAATAATGATAAAACACCAAAAAGGCCTTCGCAGAAGAAAAATTTGATGCTGGTACCGTAAAGAATTATGGATCAACTATTAAACTAACAGAGATTAGATACATAGCGAAAAACCATAAAAAAGTTCAATTCAAGATAAAGTAGAGATAGAAAACCAAATCAAAAAGTTATTAAAAGTGGGGTTAGTAGAGGAATCATGTAGCCCATATGCCGCGACGGATACATTAGTATATAGAAAGGAAAAAGGAAGAAAATCTTGATTATGCATTGATTATAAAGAGTTGAATAAAATAGTAGTCCCAGAAAGTCAACCTTTTCCAAGAATCTATGACTTAACGTTACGAACGATAAACTGTGAATACTTTACAAAGTTAGACGTAAATCCAGCGTTTTGATCGATTCCGTTACGAAACAAGGACAAATATAAAACAGCGTTTGTAATTCATCATGGGCATTGGCAATGGTGCTGTTTACCATTCGGTTTGAAATCTGCACCAGCAATTTTTCAACGATTTTTATCCAGTATGATAAGGAAAAAAAATTTGGACTCTTTTGCAGTAAACTACATCGATGAAATTTTAATTTATTTAAAAACATACAGTAACCATATAAAACCCATTGAATCGACGTTAAAAGCTTTGCATGAACAGGAATTTAAATTAAATCTAGCAAAATGTGTGTTCACACAAAGAAGAATAACATATCTAGGCCACGACATAGGAAATAATCATGTAAAACCCTTAAATAATAATATAATCGCCATAAAGAATTTTCCAACACCCAGAACAAAGTAGCATTAGGCGATTCTTGGGAAAAATAAAGTTTTATTTGAAGTTTATTCCTAGATCAACCATAACATTGGAACCATTTTATAAATTATTAGGAAAAAATGTAGGGTTTTAATGGTTACAAATTCACCAAGAAAATTTTGAAAAAATAAAAAAGTATTAGTTTTCAGAACCAATTTTGGCAATCCTCGATCCAACCATCCCAATTTACATTTACGCTGATGCCTGTATACAGGGAATTAGGACGATTTTAAAACAACTCCAAAAAGATGAAACTCAAAAACCAGTATTTTACTTTTCACGCAAATTAACGGAGCCACAAAAGGCAAGACGAGCAATTTATATTGAGTGTCTAGCTATTAAAGAAGCTCTTCTATATTAGCAATATTATTTAATAGGACAAAAATTTACTGTCTTTACAGATCACAAGCTATTGTAAAATTTCAATATAAAAAAATTGTCATGACCCAGATTTGAGACAAATTTTTCAACTACATGTCTCAATTCGATTTCGATATATAATATAACCCAGGTAATAATAATTTAGAGAAAGATTGTTCATCACGTAATCTAGTATTAGAAGAAAACACCGAAGATCATAAAATATCAAGAATGAAAATAATAAATTTTCTGACATTAGATGAAATAGTCAATAATAAAAAACAGTTGAAACTAGACAATAAATATGAAATAAAAAATACTATAATTTATAAAGTGCTGAATGATAGGAGAAAAATTTGGCTAACTGAAGAATTTTGAACCGAATTCATCAAAAATATACATAATAAACAAGGACACAAATCAAAAAAACAGTTAACATTAACAATTACTAGTAAATTCTATTTCAAAAATATGCATAAATACATAAAAATAATATTTCGTTCCTGTAAAACTTGTATTAAAAATAAAACTTGAATAGGTAACTTCAAAGCTCCATTATCACAACTGAGTCTGGCCTCTGAACAATTCAAAATAATTTTACTAGACAAAATAGGAGGTTTTGCAGGTAATAAAAGTCCAAAAAGGTATCTACACCTGCTGATTGATCATTTCACAAGATACGCTTTTATTCTGACATCAAAAACACCGATTACTAAAGATTTTATAAAAATAGTACAACAAACGAAAAAAAAGGAGAAAATACAAACACTATTTATAGATCAATACGCAGGAATTAATTCAAAAGAATTTAAACAATATTTTAAATCCATAAAAATAAACTTAGTTTTTACCGCAGTGGATTGCGCTTTTTCTAATGGACTAAATGAAGGAACCAATCAGACGCTGGTCAATAGGATAAGATGTAGAATATTTGAAAACAAAGATCGTCCTAAATCATTTACTAACAGGAAGAGAAAAGTCAATTTTACCGATTGAACTTATTTCTAATAACAAAGATAAATTGTTGGAAAATAGATTAATAGCATTTCAAAATTCAAAAAAAAACGATAATTAGAATAAAATCTATTACGATAAGAAAAAGGTAAACATTGAGTACAACGTAGGAGATTTAATAGATATACAAAGTGGAAATGAGTTAAACAGAAACAAATTAGACCCGATCAGAACAGGCCCGTACAAGATAAAAGAAAAAGTATCAAACTTAATGTATATAATAGATAGGGGATTTAAAAAGGTTGAATCAAATTTTTTTCATGCTATTAAACTGATTTCCTATCACTCTTTTTCTACTCCTCTGTCATGAGAGGGGGGATGTAAGTTTGACGCCTTATCAAACTTAGTCCCCTAGACACGTACATCACTACTGGTCTGTATGCGGTTAACGGTGACTTAGAAAACATTCATTGGAAACACGACGAACAGTTGACGAGTCAGTCGCTCGTTGAGCGTCTCACTGTGTAGTTGTTGAACGTATTTGGTTGTAAATGATCATAATAATATACCGACAATTGTGTTGAGTCAGGTACGGTATTAGAATTTATATTGTAAAAAGCTTACATTAATTGTAAACGTTGTTTGTTATTGTGTATTTCAAATTACAGTTATATCTTGCTGCTACAATACTTGTTGGATTATTTATCCTTCTTTTCCTTATATTTACTAAGCCTCTGATTCCGAGGCTTATATATGTTCAGCTATTTGTAAATTATTGCTCTGTAGTGTATTAGGAATACCGTAGACGATGACTGTACAAGCATATGCGTAAGAATCATTACCTGCGCACGAAATACCAATATTTTTCCTACACCTTGTAATATTAGGCTCTCTATTTTTCCACACGTTCAGACACTTCCCTTAGTTTTCCATCATGAGCGAATACCTTACGCGTGATGGTAGAAAGCATATCTTTGAATTAAGCCCTATCTTGTTTAGCACCTCCCTTTTCTTTATCATAATTTTCTTGGAATATCTTAAACTAGTTCGGCATTTCAGACATTGTAATGTGTGTATTAAAGGTTATTTGCTGAGCCAAAGATGGATGATTTGTTGGTTCAGGTGATAAAGCGGGTGAGCTAGTGTTGTTGCTGTGGCTTAGTCTGGGCCTAGCTGTCTCTTGTTTGTTAGATGGTGAAGTTTGAGTTTGAGCGAAACGTTTACTCGAATGTGGAAGTGGAACACCATCTCTATGATCGTTGGGGCAGGTGTATGTATTTTCTTCTAGTAGAGAAGCGAGGCAATAAGAGTGGTAATTTTTTTGACACCCAGAGCATACGAAAGACACAGTTTTGTTATTCCGCATAGTTTTTTTACATTTTGCGCAAGCTTATTCAGTTCATAGTGATACACTTTGGCAGCCAAAGCATAAATACAGTAGTGTTACTTACATATGCGTCAGAAATAATGTGATGGATCGAAAAATACATAAATGTGTAAGGTTTTGGTTGCATTGAGATATGACTCTAAGAATGTTATGTCTTCCGGATAGACTTATCGGGTGTGATATAAAATTTGCGTACGATCTCTTTGATTTTTATGTATAACTATGTATTTTATATTTAAGCTTAGGTCGCGCTGTGTTTACCTTTCGCGTAATAAAAATAACCCTACTATTTTTATGGTGCCTTTTTTTCATGAATAAGTCGGGAATCACTCCACAGCAGAACGATTCACGCATAAGACCGTCGAAAACCAGTGATTTTTTCTTTTCATTGTCAGTCGAGTAATAGTAACCCTTATCTTCACTGGATTTGTACTCCGCTATCACACTATGGTTCTTTAGCGTATGCTTTTTGCCATTTGGTGTATTAAAAGAGCACGCGATCAAAGCGTGCGTCTGACACTTTACCCACCTGCGATAAAAATCTTTTTACGAATAATATTTATCCACTTCCTGTCGGTCCACACACGCAGCGCGTAAAGGGATGTTTCCAGCGAGTATCAATTTCAAAGAATAACACAACCATGCGAACACGAGCTAGTATATTGTAATATAAGTGCGTTGAGTTGCCAAATGAGCACGTGGCCTGTGAGTGGCGCACGAACGCAGCAAGTGAGCCATTCCTGCCAAGTGCGCATTTGGCACGCCACACGCGTGCCACACACTATTTTATATTACAAGTGCATGAAATAATAACGACCACGTGGGGGTGAAGGTAAGTAGTGGGAAGGGGTATGTAGGGCTGTAGGGCGGTGCATGAAGGGGGCGTGGGACACAGCCCGATAATTTGCAATCATTTGTTGAATAGACCCAAAGGTGCTGTTGGGTGGGATCTTACGATCTTAAGAACATGAGATCTGGAAAAAATATTAATCTTTATAAACGTGACCTCATTACTGCAAATTCGAGACAGGTCGCTATCGTTAAGTGCACTCCAGTACTGAAATTAGTTGACTTGGCCGCAATCCAGCTGACTTTGTCGCACACCAGCTGACTTTGACCACCATCCTCCGTACACATTGCTATACTTTACAGACATAGACTGCGTACGCATGAAGCCATATTTCATGCATGTGTGATATAAACGTTACATTTTTTTACCTCGGTGGTGCGGGCACGCTGCAGATAAGCTTATAATCGTGTGATAAGCTCACCTCCACGGTTACGAAATTACTGCGTGCGAAGTGATAAGCTCGCAAGCGCAAGCACCGCATTTTAAAAAACTCATCACGCTTGCATGCAGTCATTCATGTCTGATTTATCCATTATTGTCAATATAGCTGACAAAAAGAGACGATAAATATAAGAAAAATATTTTTTTTTAGTTTTAGTTAAAAAAATTGAATCTGTATTGTTTATGTACAGCAACCGAATGGTAAGGAATGCCATGGTTTGAATTAACGCCACTTTTTTAGTACAATACAAGTTCTATTTCTTCATTGTTTACAACTTCGTGCATTTTTGTTCGTTCATTAGCCTTGAAGTGATGTCATTTTATTTCCTTCCCAATTTTTACACTCAATTTTATCGCTCCTCTTAAAAAAAGCTTCTAATGTTTTTTCTTTGATGCTTTTGTAGCTGATTTTCTGACCATCAAAGTAATTTTACGTTATTCCTTTGATCTAATATTTTCAAAAATTTCCCCTGCTGGAGTTTACCGCGAAAATCATAAAACTTTGGACCACCTGATATGAAATTTGGTACATACGACCTCTCGCCGTAGTTTATCAATTCATCTATCATATCTCCAAGCTTCGAGCCCAAACGTGAATTATATTCGTAGGGATTATTACTTGCACGTGATACATAAATGCACGAATCTGTATCGTAATATAGTACGCGATAAGAAAGTTTTACCAAGTCATTGTAAGGCCTTAAGGGACCTCTATACCAAATCGGATTAACATTGCAATCGAGCTAAAATTTTAGGTACAGATAAAATATAGCCTAAAAATGACCCAGCTCAATTTTTAGGACACGGGGTTGCTTAAAAAGCGAGAGGTTATTGTGTTTCCGCGATTTGACAACTTTCACAGTTACTTTTTTGACCAAATTTGCTCCAACAGGAGTTCAAACTTAATCAAGCAACTGGTCTCATGCCTATGTTTTCCTCTATTTTATGAAATACAATTTTATATCTTCTCAGGCGTCGTATTCTCTTACATATTATAATTTTTTCGCAATGTTGGTGCACCACAAAGGCCACCTGAAGCCTCATGTTTAAGTTTTAAAAATGTATTAACGTACTCGGCAAATAGGCCCCTGCAGCCACTATCACCGCCGCCACCAAAACTGACTCTGTCATCTGATGTACTGGTTCTTCTTTTTTTATCAATAAGTATATTTTAACTGTATGATACCCAAGCTCAACAGTCTTATGCACTCCATCAAAAATCGAAATCTCTCCGTAAAAGTGCGTTCTTTAATCTCTTCGTGATTGAATTTCGAAGAAAAATAATTACCTTGAAATTTCACGGGTTAAAGAGAGAGATAGAGATTTCGTAGTAGTAAAAGCTTACATTTTCCCTATTGGAAATTGACCTCTTTTGCATATTGAAGGATACAGCGAGTAAATATCAGTGTATTTTTTTCCCCAGGTCGCTCATTGTATTCAGTGATTAAATTTTTCGTCTTTTCCCCAAAAACGCATCACAATGCTTAATGGTTATTCAACTTATTACTAAATGTTCCTTGATATACTCGTCAATCTCGTGGGTTTTATTTCTTATCCCATCGAACTTATACTTCCACATTTCTCGAACATCGTATCCAAACAATTTTATTTTGTTAATCTTTGTCTTCGTGTTTTCATAAATTTTATGAAAAGAGCACCTGTAAGATAATTTTTTATCCCTATTTTCACGGAAAAAAGTTTGACAACCGTGCGCATAACAACCTTGGGTTTCAAATACGATGCTTTTATCATCCGAATCGAGAGAAAGTAAGAATTCGACGACTCGAAATTTTCCGGCAACACGAATTCCTCAAACCTTCCAGCGTGCATTAATTAACGCCCTGTTTTGCGCTCGTATTTTACCAGCCATTCTATTGATTTTTGGTAATGTCTTTTGACACGGCAATATCAGCACGTGGAAATGATTCCAATTGTTTTTTCTTTCGAAAACTTTTTTCTTAAACCGACCAAGCACGTTGACTATTTTGTAAACGCCTCGCTGAAAGGACATGTCCCAAAAAAATTGATAAATAATTTTCGAGAAGCCCTTGAAGCTAATCGTCAAACTTCTTAATCCATTATACAATATTTCACGATAATCCTCTCGTACCAAGAATGAAAGTATTCTCGCTCGTCTCGCTACATAGTCTCCGATGAGTAGAAGTCCTGATCGGGCAATTTTCCAATATAATTTTGGATATTTAGTATAATAAATTAAAGTGGAAAATAACTTTTTTTCTGGGGGTTTGCCAAACGCTTTGGGTAGCGCACTCAATTTTAATTGTATCAAAACAATATTTTGCCCGTTGAAAAATAACATGTTGCTCGCAATTCGTCTTTTCGACAATTTTACAAAGAATAAATTGCTCATAGAATCCACGTGAGTGATGCGCAAGTTATTTGTTCCAAATTACCGCACAGCCCGAAAGCCGAATAAACACATTATAAAACAACTAAAAATACCCCCTACACTCCAACAAGGAGACAAAAAACTTACGTCAATTTTCGATCAATTAAAAAACGATCCAAATAGTTCAAGATTCAAGATAAAAGACGAAATTACTGTGTAATTTGTGCAATCGCGAAAAGAAAATAATGCTACCACCTAATTTTCCACACGCACTCATATTGAAAATAAATAAATTATACATACTAAAATATATAATACATGCTATATTATAGAATAATTGGATTCACACAGCAGAGCAATAAAAAGTTTTATAATTTTAAAAGACGATTTCTCGCTTCATAATTTTAAGAGATTCGCCTCAAAAATTGTAAAGGCCTACGACAAATGCCAAAAAACAAAAATCTACAACGTAGGCAGACACTTTGAAATACGACCAATAATCCCAGAAGGCCCAAATGACCATATATCAATCGACTTCTTTGGGCGACTACCAATGTTGACAGGTGAAGTAAAAAACATACTAGTAATGATCGATGTTGTTACTAGATTTGTAACACTTTACCCAATGAATCGCGCAAATGCACAGACTACTATAAGAAAAATCCTTTATGATTATATACATGAACAGGTAAAGCCAAGAGGTATTCAGTCAGACCACATAACACAAGGTACCGCAAAAAAATGGTTAAATAAATTAAAGGAGGCAATTATTAAAGCTCATTTTTCAGCGATAAGTCACCCTCAAAGTGACATTGCAGGAAGAGTACATCGAGAATTAGGACGTTCTTCCGCGTATTGGTACAACACAAACATGAGAAGTGGGCTAATTAGATGCAATTAATTCAGAACTGTATATATTAATGTTACCATGAGACCACATAATTCTCTCCGCTGGAATCACTGCCAATAAAAGACCGATAAGATTTTGACAGAAATCCGTACACGCACAAGAGACATCTGAACTTGGACCCACTGAAAAATTAGAATTGGCGCACCAGAACATTATTAAGACAAGAAATATCCTGGCATATAAACACAACTCCATGAAGCCTATTACAAACTATGGGTAGGGGCAAAAAGTACTTATAAAAGCAAACCACCTATCGCTTAGTGAAATCGGTATTACAGCCGAATTCCTTACACTCTACGAAGGCCCGTACATCATCGATAAAATAATAAACAACGGGACATCCATACTTAAAGATATAAATGATGAAAAAAGTGGAACTTTTCATAGGAACGAATTTCATAAGCCCTTATTTTACAGGGGATGTAAAGAATTATTAACGACAGCGGCAACGACTTAATTGTAAGATTAAACAAACGCGGGTAGCAATAGATGTTTATTCAAATCTGGTACGAAAGATCGTGCAAAGTGAAAAAAACGAATGAAAACCAGTGAGACCTGAACCGCACCACACTCCCAAACCCTCTCCACCAGCGGAATCCGAAGACGATTGTCATTACATAGATAATGATAAAACTCTTAAAGACCTTGAACACCTCACGAATAAATAAATTATGCTGTTATGGGTGGTATTATGTGACATGTAAATTGTCCTGAATGTTAATTACCTATTTACGAGTATACTTATTTTCGGGATCTATAAAACAGATAGGAAAAAGCCAGGCAGAGAGAAGAATAAGGCACAAAAAAGCAAAGGAAAGAAGGAAGAAGGAAATAAGAAGGGAAAGACATAGAGAGATTAGGACAGAAAGACAGCAGAGGTCAAGACATTGGGTCTAGGGGCTGCCGTACCCAAGAGCGACATAAAGTCCCGACAACCAAACAAAAAAAAATGACCCCCTACAATATGCCTCTACCCATAATTATACTCCCACTTTCCCAATCCCAATTGTTAAAATAATTCCTTCGAACCAACAACTGACACTTACGGAAAAAAAATACAACAACACCCTCTCAGCGAACGACTGAGCTTTATTTGGCCCTTTTCCATATAGACCTCAAGTTCCCCTAGCAAGTCAACCTATTAATTTCTTCAAAAAAACAATTAACTTCTTCACAAAAAACCCAGTAGCAATACAAAAATCTAAACTAAAAATGAAGTTGATGGTTACCATTCCATCTAATTGAACCGTTCGTAGTCATAACCCTCCTCAAAATGTGTTATACAACAATCCATTATTCCTATTCCCCAAAACTCTGAGCAAAATAATAATATCACTTGCGTACTAACTAACCGCGTGGCCCCTATGCCCATTACATTCATGAAAGAGCAAGCAAAACAGCCAAAAAATTATACTAAAATAAGAGCAATGATAAATGTCAAGGAATATATGGAACATGTATGTATAAATAAACAAATATAGAACACCTATGATAAAGAAAAATTTACTCAAAAATGTCCCACATTTTTTCATGAATTTGAGGAAACTACATGCAGCGGTGCATTATTAATTAAATTTTATCTGTCATATTAAACTCAGTCAACAATGCAAATTTGAATAGACAGATGATGCACGCACATAACTTACGCTATGCAACCGCTGGAGCGCAATGGCAGGAGAAATATGCAGCCCGTAAGAGAAAGTGCGGCGCGCGGGTATAAAGGCTGGCCACAGCATCGAACAAGTCAATCTACCCTCGGGAGCTTGCACCCGCTAAATCGCGGAGATTACAGTCTTCCCTTCGTTGCAACGAGTATACGTGCACAAAGTTTTTTTCCTCTTTGCAACCTAGCACCAGGGATCTTCTCGGAGTCCATCCAGAGCGACGCAAAGCGGTACCACGGCAAGGCCAGTCCGAGAAAGAGAGAGAGACGAGATGTTCCGTCCGATCGAAATGAGACCATCCGAGATGAGAGTAAGCCCAACGGATCTTCAAAAGAAAACGAAAGCATATTCATTACCTGGTAGTACCTGGAAAGTTCGGCTTCTATTCCCCCCTGGTATCATAGACCATCTGGCAGAACGGAGACTACGTGTCTTAGGCGAAGGAACTCTAGGAGATTTCCGGACACCCTAGAAACCCTAAGACATGACCTGTTTTATTTTTAGTAACCCGATAATATCCATTAAGAGATCTTTTACGATAGGTTACAGTCATATGTCTGTGATAAGTAAAAGAGCCGACAAGCGAATTATAAATTCAGATTCTGATAAGTCGGTATTTTTAAGGTGAGGTCAATATATCATTATTTTATGCTGGGCCACGAACTCACTCTCCAACATACAGTATAATCTCATAGCTCTATGTTGGGTCTTGATTTGAGTTTTCCGCGGTAATTATTTTCGTCACTATTCATGTACAAGTGAGCCATCCCAAAAAGGATGCTGCAGGCTGTTTTTTCTTCTTAATTCAAGAATTAATAATTGATCTTCCGGACTCTCTTAAAATGTAATCTCTTGCACAAGATTGTTCGATTGCATCGTTTTCCATATAATCATCGAAAAATTGGTGTACCAAGCAGAAATTCGGTACGTGCATTGTCCTAAAAGGCTAATTTTGATACGTAAGATCTGGCATTGTCTTAAAATCGTAAAATACAAACAAATTTTTTTTGCTTTTTTTGTTTGACTTTGTTTCATCGGTTGGATATTACCATGTTCGTAAGCAGTATGGTTTTCGCGACATGAATGGCACCAATTGTATCCACAGAAGTGATTTTTTTCATTTTTGTAAATATTTATACGCTTGCAACATATTTTACACACTTTCGTAAGGTCACAGAATTTTTTATTACTCTTTTTTTAAGCCTTAACTTTTTTATGATTTTCAAAATAATCGAGGTTTTAACACTTTCAATGACATGGCGTACAGTACACAGGTTGGATGTTTTTCGTATCACATGTAGGGTGTGTATAACACATATTACATATTGTAGAACACTGATGGTCGTCGACAAAATTGCAACGCCTAATAAATGTAAAGATACCTAAAGTCGTACAGAATACACATTACATCTATAATACTTAATTTTTTTACGTTTATATGAACACGTACGTCGTAAAAAGCTGGCTTACTTCTCCCAAAAGACTTGATTCAATAAACAACGATAGCTTTCCCATGAACACGTTAAAAATTTTTAAATTATTGTATTTCATACATTTTGTATCCATTTATAATAATATTCGCGAATATTTCTCCATGTTTCATGGGCTTCCACGGTTCCAAGCATTTTCAGTTGTATAATCAACTCGCCGATGACTAACGACGATGGCACACATTTTTCATCTAAATTTTTAATGGGCACGATTAAACGTTTTGAAAATGTGTGGATAGTTACTGCACTTCTTCTGCTCGTACGCCCCTGACCCCTGCCTACCTTCACCTGCGTTACCGAAAGTATGAAATTGTCAGCTATATTAAAGTTATCATTACTCTGTACTTAACCATTTACTAGGGTCCACAGATCTTGATACATAAATATTTTAACCGGTCGCAAAGATTGCCCTGCAGAACTACGTTAAAAAGTACCATTTTAAATACTTACACCAATCATATCATGATCAGATACCGATACCGTAATGTAATTATGTATATCGTGAGTAGCTTCTTCGAGCCCCACAATCAGGTTAAGGTCAACTTGTTGAGTGATCATTTTAAATATTATACACCTATCTTCCACACCGTATTTTTTTTTAAATAGTACGCCTCTTCGCTCTGGATCCTGTACCGCACAGCAGCGTTGTTGACTTCTTTTCCCCTCCTCTTTCTCTACCCTCGCAAGATTCTCCAGACACTGTGGATCAACAATCAGTAGTGCTGGGAAAGAGGAATACACGAAAACTGTTATTTCTCCGAGAACTTGGATTACAACTAAAGTGAAATCAGAAAAAACTAACGTGCTATCAAACACTATTATAATTTTATTAACGTGCAAATTTAAATAAAGCGTGAATTTTAAAAGACTATTTTTTGTTACCATGTGAGAAAACAATACTTTTTGTGATTATGTAAGTATAATTAAAAATTGAGTTAAGGGATTTTTTTTATCTCAATGCAACATTTTGTTTCTTCCCTGCTAAAAAATACTCTTTATGTCATAATTTAGAGTTAAACAAGCGAATATGATTTTTCCACACCCCTGAGGTGAAGATTTAGAGTAGGCCTTGCGGCAACGTGTACTAGAAAACATTCATGCGTCGGAGGGGAGTCCCTTAGAGAAAATTGATAAGTGTACGCAGCCAGAAATTATATAGGTATACGTCAACCACACGTCATTTTTGGCGACACAACAGAAAGCTTTCCCACCCAACCGGGCGATTTTCTCTCGCAACCGTCGCTCGGCAAGTTCGGTTTACCTCTTTTTCTCAAAGACCCTAACACCATGTGTTTTTACTGGACCATCGGGCTCTTTCTCTCTCTATCACCCATAATTACACCTACTGCCACATAAACACACACCGACAGGGCTGTACGTCCAGACCAGGGGTTCCCAACAGTGGCACAATTACCGTCAGATCACCGTGCTAAATATTTTTGGTTACGGTAAGCTGACCGTAATTATATCACTTCTAAGAGCCCTGGTCCAGACATACACACACAAACACACACACACACACACACACACACACACACATACACACACACACGTCCATATGCGGGTGTCTGGTACCCGCACGCTCCTCTTCCACCTGCCAGTGCTGGCACTGATGTTGTCATTTGTTGTGTCTACCTATACCAGAAAGTATACTAATATCAAGGCATAAGCAGAGAGGTTTTAGTTAATCTTATAACTCAATCTATATTTTCCAAATTTCGAGTGTAACTTGGTAAAAACGTGATAAGCAATTTTTTTTTTAAAGCACAGCATGTTAAGGATATAAATAAAAATGCGTAAAAATGATTTCTAAATAAATTTTTTATTACATAACTTCAAAAAACAAAAAAAAAGATTCACTTCGACGGAAAAGCAAGGGCTAAGAAATACCGAGACGTAAGTCGGTAGAGAAACAAAATTGCCCCTCTTCGTATTCTTGCTAGCTTCACACACGATTGAAGCGATAAATTTCCGAAAGCAAAAAAATTATAGGTATTTAATACAGATATGCATACTTTATTCAAAAATGGTTTTTTGTATTGTTGAAAAATAGCAAAACTTTCGAAAAATTCACGTTTCTACATTTCTTTCGTTTATTAATAAATCCATTGCATCTTAAGTCAAATTTCTTTTATCTGTCCTGCCCTTACCTGCCATTGCTTTCCATTTCCTCTTTATTACTAACTTGCTCCCTCTCCCTTTCTTTTAATATATATGTACACATTTAGTAACCTTAGGAGTTCTCACGTGTAGCACACCTGTTATTTTGTATATAAATACATTATCTTTCAGATTTGGCAATAAAAAAGATCTATCAATGAAATAAAAAATCTTTGTTCCAGCGGTAATAGTATCTTAAGTACAAATAAAATAAGTCATGTCTCGTCAAAATCGATTGAGTAAATCCTAAGATACGACCGATCTCACACATACACACACACACACGCGCGCGCGCGTATATATATATACTAGTGGGGCTTCGCCCCCATGCGCACTCCGCGTGCCAAACCCCGACCAAATTGATAATGATTTTTACTCTACAAACAAATAGATTTAGTCTTTGCTTGTCAAGGCCCAGCAATTGGCCCCATGACCTTATTTTTTCTTATTTATAACATTATCATGGGTTTACATAAATTGTCATCCTATAGCGAATTGCTAGGATATTACTAATTGTATGTACATCTAAAAAATTAATTTATGATCGCGAAACCCTGACCTATATAATGATACATACCCGACTTTTACCAACCCTAATCAACAAAAGCAAATTTTAAGCGCATTTATAGCTAATTTTTTTAGTTAAAAAATTATTTTTAGGACATTTTGAATGATATCAATCAAAAAATAAAATTTTTCAAATTAATCTCAAGGAATTATTTTATCTGCATGACTAAAGGTATCATCGTCCATTTTTTAACATTTTGAAGTTTGCTGGAAATTGACTTCGTTTTTTACATAAAAGCACAAATTTTCAACTAACTCTTTTGGTATTTGTTCGTGTAAGTTTATTTATGTAGTCTTTTAGTTTATATAAACAGTATTGTAAATAGTACTTAAAATGGCAAAAAAAAGGTGATTTGAGTGCAGATTGCGATGCAATGAAAAAAAGAAGAGAAATTCCATTTACAATAACGGAATCTTTGAAAACAAAGTACAAAATTGGCGATAAATCTGCGTAAGTACGAAATTTGCTTACCTCTAATTTGTGAGTAATATCTAAAATTATTTCGTTTTCAGGGCTCTAATAGCTTACGTTGACGAAACTTTTTCAGAAAAAACTTTTATGAACAAGGAAAAAAATTATAATTTTAAAATTAAAAATTTTTTGCTAAATAACAACGACGGTGCTAAAAGTTAATGTAACATTTACAATGAAAATAATTAGATATTTACAAAAAAGATAAAACTCAACGAAGTAAGTCTTTTTCTACTCATAGTTTTAAAGTTGTTATTAAGATAATGTATTATACTTTAATTCATATTACAATTGTAATATTGCAGAAAATTTTGATCTGTAACGCGACAGTTGTAAAATCTAAAAGCTACTCAAAAGGCAATATAAATTTTAAAATCAATTTACAAGCATATTTAACAATAAAATCCCTTGGAGAATTCGAGTGGAAAAAATTGTCAGTAAAAAATATTAATTTTGATGATATTACGACGACAACCGGTTTCGTGAGTAAGTTTATTAGCCATTTACTTAAAATATTACGTTAAAATTAATAAAATTAAAATAATATACATAACAAAAAATTTTTTTAGAGCTCAGTGGATACATATTTAGTGAATTTGTTGTTCTAAATCCTAATAACGAAAATGAATATCATAGTGCAATAACAAAAATAAAAAAATAAAAATAGATATTTTAATACTAACACGAACTGAAGACGTCATTGATTTTAAATCTGGTTGAAAAATTGAAGTGATTGGTGATTTACAAGAAGATGGTAAGAATATTTTTTGTAAATTCCATTGCTTATAATAATTGAAATATTTATCATTTTTATATTTAACAGGAATAAGCTACATAATAAAAGTAAGAAATGTAGATCAAATTAAAATATTAGACCGTACTCCTTTGGATATGGAGGATCTCTAATTACGAGGATCTGAAATTTTTCTTATCCAGGTATATTTTAAAAATAATAGTAATTTTTTTTTAGATCTGACCAACTATTGAATAACTTTTTTTTAATATTATTTTTTTTAGAGTATAAACACGACGACGAATCAACCTAGTGTAAAAATACATATTTCATATTTATTCCTCAGAACAATATTGTATCGAAAAAGATTAGTACTATGATTTTTTTTTAATTTCCTTTTTTGAGTACTAATTAAAAAACATTAATTGAAAAACTGAACAAAGCATTTTCAAAATTAAAAATAAATAAAAACACTTCATTATATTAAACATAAAATTTTATTAACGTACGAAACATATGTCGGAAGCAAAAGTATTTAATTATTTTATTTACAACTTTTAATGTGTCTGTTAAAATTACTTTTATCCACAAAAGATTTTGAGCATATATCACATTTATATTGTCTATCGTTTTTATGTAACCGTTGATGAGTATATAAATACTCTATTTGATTGATAAATTTATTAAATATTTTACATTGATATTGAATGTTATTGTAATGAGTAATTTTATGTGATTCCAGGTGACTTTTTCGCAAGAATTTCTTATCACAAACGTCACATTTATATTTCCTATCATTTGTATGTAATTTACAATGTGTTTTTAGTTGAGACGAGGTTATAAACTTTTTTTCACAAGCAGTACACTCAAAGTTTTGAATTTTCATATGTGATTTGAGATGTACGGTTAAATTACATTGGTGTAAAAACTCTTTGCTACAAAGACTGTACTTATGCGGCTTTTTATATGGATGAATTAGATGATGAGAAAGGAGGAGACTTTTTTTGACGAACGTCTTGGGACATGATACACACTCATATTCTCCTTTTTTTTCATTTTCTGTTTACATGATTTTTTTTAACCTGAAAAAAATAGATGTATTTGTATAGTTATAGTAAAATTGTTTATTTTTTTTCATTATATTTATAATTGCAGCACTATGTATCAGTTGTAGAGAAGTATAAATCTTACAATAATGTATAAACAAGTACATAAACAAATAAATTTTCATTGTTTACATTTTCCAAGATCAGCTGATACTATATTTATATCTGATACTATATAGCTGATTCAATACTAAACAAATGAATTTTCATCCGTCACTAAGGCTGCGTATACACGGAGCAGAAAATTCCGCCGCGGAAACTTTGTGACCCAGTCCATTTATAACTTGGGTATAAAAAGCCAAGCAAAAGCCACCATTTATCAAAAAAAAAATTTCATTTCTTTAATTCGGGCCTTTTTGGTATGCTGGTACATCCACAATAGATAATAGTAGTTTTCGTCACAAAAGTACGATCGCCTTCAGGGATATTTTGCGGAACAAAAGTCCTGCGAAACAGACCCGAGGGACTGTAAGGTAGCTCTGGATGTATCGCATTTGTGTGGCAAATGCTATTTTTCCTACCGAGGGTGTACCAGCCTTCCAAAAAGCCCAGATGTAGGAAAAATAGTGTTCATTACTCGTTCATTAAGGATTATTTACTAACCACGTTACGTCCCTCGCCTACGGCTTGGGCCGTAAACTTCTAGGTTCGTAAACTGAAGCCTTCTTAAACTTGTACGAAAACTACTATTTATTACTATTGGTCCGAAGTAAATATTTTTTCTACCTAGAGCAGAAAGTGCGGCAGAGCCTTTCTGCCCTCGAGACGAATTTTCGGCCCTCCTAATCACTTTTGGCCCACGGGCAGGAATAGTACATTACGCCACTAGGGCACAACGTACAAACATGAGCGCCCGAAGGGCGCGCTTGTTTTACTTTTGTGCCCGAGTCTCGTATATTATTTTTCTTGCCGAGGGCGCAAAGTGCAATTTTGCGC
>JAPYYV010001703.1:0-23124 GCA_030522625.1 Copidosoma aretas
CGACCGCTGACCACGACGGTTTGGCGCTGAAACCAGTGCAAAACGGTGACACAGTGCTTACCATAGGCACTGGCAATCTCCCTTCTAATCTCTGGTACTGACTACTGCGACGTAGCGACAAGTGAACTTGCACGCGGCTGGGTTGACGGCTCAATTGGCGCTGGGCCGTTGACGCGGCCCCATGCATGTATTGATCTTTATCGTTGTCTTCAAATCATAGTTGACCGCTCGTCGTTTTGTTTGCCCATAATCCATTCATCGGAGGATCCAAACGTGTCACTCGCGCACAGAAAACGAGAGTATATAAGTACGAGAAGCGCGTCAGTAAGATTTGGCAAGTCGACGCAGGATCCGCGGTGTTGATCAAGACTCTTTATTGGTGCATTTTGATTTTACGAGTTACTGCGGTTCACTGGCATCGTGTCCGCGCGTTTTCGCTTTTTCGCGGTTCAGAACGTGAAGCCACTTGTAAAACAGACGTGCGTATCCTGCGAGAGAGATTTTCACCAACTTTTGGCACACCGTAGCGAGAAGAGCCGAGGAATCGACTGGTCGTAGCCTCGAGGATGCCCACCCTGTACCAACAGGTAAGTGCTTCTGCTTTTCGTTTCCCTTTCCGCCCTTTTGCTTCCGCGCGATGGCATGTGGCCGACGATTTTCACTGATTCTTCGTTTTGATGCGCGTTTTGTCGGCTCGTGGATGAACGCACGTGGCTAATTGGCTATATTTCTCAAAACACTAATGGCAACGATGCGAGTACCGACCTGCTTCAGCGCGGCGGGCGCTTATTGTCTAACTTTGTCACCGAGCGATGCATATATTATTTATTTTTCATCGTGTGCCCGTGTGATTCATTTCGATAAAGTCGCAAACAAAAGCATCAACGTGCCTACATTGCTTTACGAATTTTCATCGGACTAAAAAATCATTCCCCCGATGCATGTCATAACCACCACAAAGTCGCAAGCGCTTTCTCAAACAATACATCTTGCCAATCACCTAAATGCTTACCTAGAATTTTGTATTTACATTCGACCATACACCGATAAAACTACAGCACATTTCCCAAAAAAAATTCCAATCCATACATGTAACTTGTTCGGGTCTTCGCACGAGTTGTTTTTCAGCACATAAAAGTCGTCGCGAGGAAGATATTCCAAGTATGCAACGACGCAATGTTTGTAAACAATCGGGGCGGCTCGGGGCTCTATAACCCGGGGGGGATCTATCCCAGTCTTTTGCTTGGCTATAGCTGTATACCTATACATAATATCGTCACATTTTTCGCTCGCGTCTGTATGTTTACAACTTGCGTGATTGCTTTTGAAAGCTAAACAAAGCACCAAGGTGTCAAGGTGCGGCCCTTTCCTCTGCTTCCGGGAAACTCTGAAAACTCCCGCTGATTGAACCAAAAGGCTTGTCTATTTTGCTAGAGAGGCTTCCCGGTTGTCAAGTTTTCATCACTCTGCGGTTTCCGGGAAGTGAAAGTTCGATCGGACAAACGCGACTTTTGACAATACATGTTTTATCTATAATTGTCCGAACGGACGGCTGATTCGGTGGTTTTCGGAGTATTGGATAACTTATATAATGTTGAGCGCCCACGTCTTTGTCTCAATAAAAGCTCGACTTGCGTCGAAAGTACTCAGTTGAAGTTTCGCACTCGCGGGCGCAAGTGCTTGTCCGTCCTTTTGGTTGCTCTGATTGAGAAAATACTTGGTTCGCTGTTTGAGTGTATATACTTTTTCAAGTTTGTGCGCACACCAAAAAAAGGACAAGCTTTTTATCGTAGCTGTTGGTTATTGGGGACAGCGCCATGGACGTCGTACGTTCGACAATTTTGTTTTTATTTTATCACTTTATTTTTTCAATTTGTACGATCTTAATGTCAAAATATACCTATAAAAGGAACTTGCGCGGTCGGAATCGCCAAAAAATTTACATGTCTAATTAAACTCTCGTTTTTGATGTTTTCACGAACAACGATAGTTTCATCTTGTTAAAAGACATTAAACTCGTTAAATTAAAAATTGCGAAACTTCCAATCTTCCCTCGGTCTTTTTTTTCCATTCGAATCAAATAAAATTCACCCAAACGACTCGACGATTATATACGTTTGCATTTGCCGTGCGCTTTTTCATCACAGTTCTCCTACGACTACGAGCCGGAAAAGCCACCATGTGCGATCGTCGACCGGAACAAGGAGTCGAGCATCCGCAGTAGCACCCAGATCTCCAGCAGCGGCAGCCAGATCTCGTCGCACACGCTGAGGACCCCTCAGCACCAGCAGTTGGCCTCGCCGATCACGCCTCCCGAGAATACGACGATGCAGCACTACGACGAGAGTCTCAGACCCGCCGAGCGGGAGTATAACCGCGAGAGCATCGTTCTCAAGCAGCACGAGCGCGAGCAACATCTGCACCAGCTGCAGTCCATCAACGTTCTCCTCGATCTGGCTAGTCCCCTGTCCCAGAGCTCGTACACCAGCTCCAAGTTCTCGTACGAGCCGGCATCCACGGTCAATTCCGGGTCCGCGTGTCTCGAAGGTGAGTTTTTCTTTCTTTCTTTCTTTCTTTCTTTCTTTCTTTCTTTCTTTCTTTCTTTCTTTCTTTCTTTCTTTCTTTCTTTCTTTCTTTCTTTCTCTTTTGTTGATTTCGGCCATTTTTGTTGCGCGGCTCTGAAAACCTTTGATTCGCGGGAAGCTCGATTGGATCGCTGATACCTGGAAGCTGAATCTCTTATCAGATTATGGTTTCAATTCTTACATAACATTTGAGACTTGGTTTATTTTGGTCAACTTTTGCAGCCAAATGTACATTCGCAGAAATTTTCGGAGAAGATTCTGTGTAAAACAACTTTTGGTACTATTCACTTGTATTTATCAGGCTTTAAATTTACAAAATGGTCGAAATCTTGAGCATTTGCGGTACGCTGTTGACCATTGTTCTTCGTTTTTGTTAGATTGATTTTCCTTGCAGTTAAGTCTTCATACTTGATTATTTACCATGTCTTGCTTCTATGAAAGCCAGTTTTTTTTTTTCAAAATATCTTTCGTATTCATCAATATTAAGTTTTTATGATGAAATTTTGATAATGACGAGGAATGGAAAAAACATGAACAAATTTTTTTAATGTCTGTCTAGGGGGTACCATCCGCATATGCAAAAATGTGCGAATACTCATTTCCTTGTCGAGTGTGCGAAAGTATGCAAAGTGTCCGATTTTGAGTAAATTCAACTCGTGCTGTACAGAAAATACTTCGCGGGGCATGACCATGACAGACAGTATATAGGGGCGGACTCTACTTTGATCGTTTCGTTCGCTCCATTTCGCCTGCTAGTTCCGTATTTTGAGTTTGTTTTTTTCATACTTTTATAAACTCGAAAAGCTGTTTTTTTTTATTAGAAAACAAGTATTGGCATACTCTTGTACACTGGCCAAGCACTTTTTTTTACTAGAAAAAGAGTATTCGCATATTTTTGCATACGCGACAAGTGCCCCCTAGACACTCCGATTTTTTTTTATGAATTCTCATTTAAAATAATACGTATCGAGTTTGAAATACTAATCGATAGAGCAAATATCTCATGGATGATGTGTTAGATTCTCAAAACACTGTTTTATTTTAACTCAGTTTAATTAACAGTGCATGCATATTCATTATCCATCATTGTTGTCATTTTGTTTTTTACTTTCATTTGTTCCTCCTATACAACTTTCTTTATGAAAAGTACTAAAAAATATCGTTGTATCACTAACTCGTGAAAATGCACTTGAACTATTCGATTAGTGTAAAACAAAAAAATTCAATTCTAACACCGTCAACTGCCCCGTCATTTGTCTTCGTGTCTGACGTATGCCGCAAAAACAATTACTTTCTGTAATAACTATTTTGTTTTTTCTTTTGTGCGTCAACAGACACGTCAATCACCGATCTTTTTGGATTCGGACAACAGCGAGGATCACTGATAAACGCCGCACAAAAAGAAAAAGTAGGACAGACTAGTAATTACGACGCTCCGGCATACCACAACTTTCATCAGGTAAATAAAAAAGAAAATCATTTTTCAAATCAGAATATTCAAAAGCTTTGCCCTTGTAAAGTGGCTGTCTTAAGTTCACATCAGAAAAGCGTTTCTTTTCTTGGCAACTAATAAACATTGCGAGCGACGAGTCGCCCGTAAAAGTGCCAAACGGCAATTGTACAGCCTCTGCACCCTATTTTTTCCTCCCTCCCACAGCTTAACGCGTGCATCACCCTCGGGCGTCATCTTAAATCTCGGTTATTCCTGTAAACAGTCCGCAAGTATGATAACCAGAACGATGATCGTAGACTGCTTTGGAGGTCCTCCAAAAATAATACCCTTGCTACTCCGTCTTGACTTTCGTCCTAGCTATTTGGTGCTGTTTGATTATTTGGTACTAATAATTAGTTAAATAATTTTAACATACTTTTAACACCATGTATAAAAATCGCGTTTTATGTGTACATTTCGCGGTTTGTAAGAAACAAATAGGATAAAAGCACATACAGAATGTATGCATAATACGAAATTTGTGATTGATTGGCCGCTCGTAAAAATGTCCTGCGTCAGGGGGGGACAAGTCGTTCCATCGAGATTTTGCAGTTTTGGCGCGGCTGTAGGCGAAATATCCATCCAGTGCAATAAAAGTATGAAAATGCACTCACGCATAGAGCTTTTGCATGGCCTATGCGAGTCGTTTCATAGCTCGTACAAACGAAAAGATACAAACATGTCCACGCATAAATATTGCCTTGGAGAGTTGACCTACATTAATGAAAATGTCAGAACCGTCGTTGTATTAAGATCTTACTTCTGACGTCACCGTAAGTTCACAAGATCTCTTGCTACTTTTTCGTAAAACCTAAAGTTATTTAGTCAAAAATTCCTTATGTTTAAGTACATAAAATTTGAGAATTTTTCACTCAAAAACTAGGTTTTTCGAAAAAGTAGCAAGAAACTTATAATCTAGAAAAAATTTATTGTAAAATATAATCTTGAAAATTTTTTACTTTTTCAACACAGTATAGAGAGCTAACGTCATCTTTAGTTTCCAAGTATACAAATTAGCTTATTTCAAGAAGAATATTTTATGCGAATTGTTTTGAACCTTCAAGTAAATTTTATGCTATCAATATTGGTTTTTGTATTTGGAACTCGAATATACGAGTGTTGCGGAAATTAAAAGCCTTATTTTTTTTGCCTAAATAATAGAAATAAAATAAATTTAGTAGAAAATATAACACTTATCTAAGGTTACTTTCCTTTTTCCTGCTTTCTAGTTTTTCCATGCATCCGTCTCTTTTACTTTTCCCTTATTCTCGCCGTGAGCTTTTCTGATGTATTATTTTGGAAGTGCTCCAAAACACAGTATCTATAAAAAGCTAATTCAGAACAATAGAGTGGTTTTGTTCCTTTTATTGCATACTTTTCTTACTACTTTTTTTTATAATGTATCTATATCCTTTATTTTTAGTGATCACTCTTATGTCATCACACTTAATACATTTAATTAAGAAATAGAAATGTTTAATTATCCATAAGAAATTAAATCTGTTTTCTTATACTTTCAACTAATTTTTTCATCCTACCATGAGCATTTTTTCTCTAGCCAAAAGAACACCAACGCAATTATTATTCGAATTCTCATATCATGGAATTACCGAACTCTCCGACTTCTACTCGCACACCAGAGAGTCCACATTCTGTTGGTAGTTATTATTCGAATCCGTACTCTGTCTCGAGTAAAAACAGCAGTCCATACACGACAGGCTCGTCTACATCGACTAATTACAGTAAACAGGCTTCATTTTCGCCTGCTCACTCGACAGCCTATGGCAGGCCAATCCGAGGGTGTTCCACTCCGTTCAGGTAATGACTTTTTTTGAAAAAACTGAAAAAATATAATGTATGATGAAATTTTAACAAAGAAAAAATGATTGCAGTAATCCATCCGCAGAAATGACACCGCGCAACTTTGTTTGTAATGGTTCAAGGTCCGATTCTCCAGCAGACTCTGATAACAGTGCCGGAAGCGTTGATGGACACTTAGCCGATGTTATGGTACAAAATTTTGTTTCAAACTAATGTTAAACGACTTTTGAATTTTGGAAAATTAGATTAAAAAATTGTTATTGCAGACGTACTTGTCCATCAACTCGAGACAGCAACAAGGCTATCCACCATACCCAGCTGCCTTGCTCTCTAACGAAAAACATGTACATAACGACGGTATCAGTAAAACTGTGATACCCCCGGAGCTTTACAAGACAATTTGTCAGCAGGCTATGCGCTATAATTCACGCCACGCACCACAACAGCAACATCAACGCCATGCGCCACAACAGCATTATCAACAATCGTTAGGGCACCATCACCACTCAAGCTACAATCATCAATCACAAAATCAACACTACAGTCATTCACGAAGCCGTAATGTGTGTAGCAATCGTGGGCACGATACTCCTAAATCTGTCGTTTCTTTTAATAGTCAACTGGCCTTGTACCAGCAGTATTTGGATCAAGCCGCGAAATTTCATCGTAACGCTGCAGGTAAGCATTTTAATTATGGGATTCATCCTCAAAATGATAAAAAAAATTTGCATATTTTTTGTTTTCGTATGTTAAGCTACTTCTCATCCTCGTTTCACCTGGACTGGAGTCTTGCCTCCAAAAACGCAAAGACCCTTTGGATTTTCGTCAAAAGTATTTCTAGGAGGCCTTCCATATGACGTCACAGAATCAGTCCTGTCTCATGCGTTGAGTCAATTTGGTCAAATCCAAGTGGAGTGGCCGGATCCTAACAAACCTATGGGATTTTGCTACATTATTATGGAGTCAGAGAAACACGTAATTTTTTATTCATATTTTCTGTTTGTACATGTATTGCCTACCTGGTATAACTTGATTTAATTTCTCTTTAGGTGAAGGCTTTCATGACCAATTGCACGCATAGCATCGTTAAAGGTGAAAGTAAATATCATTACAAAATAACATCAAAACGAATGAAGGGCAAAGCTGTAAGATTCATTTTACTTGTAATACTGAGCAATCAATTCATCCATGTATACCGAATGGTCGATCAACTTATATTTTTAATTCATCATAGGTACAAGTAATTTTTTGGGGATTAGATGATTCCAACTATGTGAAATCACCATCACAAAAGCTGGATCCAGAAATGACAGTATTCATCGGTGCTCTACACGGTATGATAACTGCGCTTGGATTGGCAACTATAATTAATGACTTATTTGGCGGCGTGGTGTATGCAGGTATACTTCATTCATTCAATTATATTATCCTCTATTATTAAATGCAAGATACAATGTTTTTTAAATTCTATTCAGGAATCGATACCGACAAGTTTAAGTATCCTATAGGAGCTGCTCGATTGACATTTAACAACAAAGAATCGTACGATAGAGCCATAAACGCAGGGTTCATTGGAGTGACGACTGAGTACTTTTCGAAAGTATTGCAATGTGATCCTTACATTGATGATTCACCATGTTCAAGTTGTTACGTTCAACAAGGTCCTTACTTTTGTAAGGAAAAGGTGCGATGCGCTTGTTTAAATTTTTTTTAGACTTGCATATTTTTTAATTAAAGCAATGTTTGAATTGGTTTTGAATTTTATCAATTTAATTTATTCTTTGCATCTTTTTTTCAGACCTGCTTTAGATACTACTGTCATACTTGCTGGCATTATGTGCACAACCGTGAATCTGGTATAAGCTTTCACGAACCGATGTCCCGTGGTTCGAAGAACGTGTCTGTCAACACGAATATATCTCTCATGTAAGCATTAGGATAATCTTAAGGGAATCATTGTTCTGCTGACATCGTTAAGTGGGGATGTACGTTTCTTTTGTTGATCAACCGGATCATGCAGATTCCCTTTGACGACGGTCGACGAAATGAGCAGAAAAAGTTAAGCGAATATTCAGTTGAAATTTAACAAATGTTTAAAGAGCATAATCGTTGCGTGATAAAAAAAAGTTGTTTTATGTTGTTTGCAGTATCACTGCGCGATTAAGTTTATAATAGAGCCTTTTTTCCCCTAGAATGGGAGTGTTAAGTGTGTATGTGTGTGCGAATGTTCTTTGTTCTGCGAGAACAAAGCGAGATATTTTTGATATAAAATGATGAAAGCGTTGGTAACTTGTAAGTTTCTATTACGAGAAAAAAATTATTTTTTTATTTGTTGGTATAGTCGTTATCAAAAACACTGACCAGGATGTGTTAGAATATTGTTTTAATGAGTATTTAAGGAAAAGAATTATTGTTATGATTATTTCTGTTGTCATAATCACGGTTTGAAGGTTCTAGTTCCTAGAAAGCCAAACCCTGTCGGTTTTTGTAAACTCGATTAATTATAGTATAATGTTGGTCTACCAATTGTAAGCAAAGTATTTGCTGGTAGTAAAAATTTGTTTTCATCGTAATAGCCTAGAAAATGAGTTTCTGTCGTAAAAAGGCTTACTCTTGTTTCATTTAAGGCCATTTAAATAATGACGATTATACAATGATATATGGGCTATGGTTACGATTTGTAGAACTTTCAAGGTTTTTATTTTTAATTTTTTTTGTCGCCATTCATTCTCGCAATTTACGTGTTGCATCTATTTGTTTACAATGATAGTTCTTCAAACTCACTGTTTTCAAAATGTTTTGTTTATATATTTTTTTTTTTTTTTTTCATTTTGTGAAATTTAATTAAACGATTCCGATCTTTGGGTATGAACAAAATTCTTTCTGCTTTTTTCACTTTCTTTTCAAACCTATCTATCTCTTCCTTCATTTCCTGACTGCTTAAGATTATCATAATCAAGTAAATTTTACTGATATTTAGTATTGGATCGAGTTTTATTATGATATGCATGCAAATCTACAAATAATATGACGAGTGATATTTTAATGGTAAGCCAAAAACAAATCTATTAATAGAACAAGCATGTCATTGTCTATCAAAAAAATTCAACCGTGCATTTCGAGCTTTTATCAAATAAAGTCTATCAAGATAAAAGTATGGAATATGTTTTAAGAGCAGTTTTAGCAGCAAGTGCAGTTGCAAAATCCTTGAGTAAAAAATTTTTTAACTCTTTTATCATCTTATTTACTCCTTTTTTAATCGGTCGTGCCTTTTAATGTTATCTACACAACGTTTTTATCGTGGCGATATGCAAATAAAATTATTTTAAGTAAATATAAAAATTGAAACATTTTACTAAATTTATATAACTATGTGCTCTGAATGATTTCAACTGATTAAAAAAAAAAAAAAGACTGCAAAGCATTCATAATGCGTTGTGCTATCAAAGTCTTACAGTCTAATTTAGACCTTTTTAAGTCGTATAAAAGTGCCTTATGGCTCCTTTAGTTTTTTAATTTCTTTTAAAACAAAGTTTTTAAGTAGCTTTTAAGAATCAAGATTATAACAGTTGATGAATGTTGCTAAGCTCTTGCAGCTTTATTTTGAAGTTACACTTGTAGTAAAAGTTGACTAGTAATGAATAAAAAATTTTGTCTTGAAGCAAAATTTGTTCTTCCCCATAAATAATTTTATTATAAACATTCATGTACATTTTAATATAATAACAAATATACTTATAATAATACTTGAATAATCAACTCTCGTATATAAAAATCATTCCTCAACCAATTTTTTTATACTGTTTTTCTTATCTTTTCAAAATAAATCAACTATTTTTTTTCTGAGCCAATCTTTTCGAAAGAGCTTGGTACACTCCTATAAGGGATGAAACAGTACCTAATGCACCGACTTGCCAAGCTGAAAACTTTCCTCCCCATAAAGTTCCAGAAGGAAGGTAACTTACTGCATAGCTCAAGTCAAGCAGTAATCTTAAGCAAATAAGTAGTTCATTGTTCTGTTGACTTTTGAGCTTAGCTTTGTTAAATCTGCAATGAAAAGATAAGGTTTTATAATCATAATTATAAAAACTGAATATTTGTATATGTAAATAAGGTAAGTAGCACTCACCTTGGATCAAGTTCATGTTTTCGATAGCTGAATTCTTGCTTCTTAAGTAGTCTGTACCTTCTCAATGTTCTGAAAACATAATTCACAAGAATATAAAAACATTCCTTGTGTATACATTATAATTAATTATATTTGTTTAGTTTATAATAAAAAATGTGAAACTTACTTTAATAGTGATAAGTAGAGCGAAGCTATCCAAAACCATACTGTAGCATTACCCCACTTCTCTGTATCCAAGGGAATAAGTTTGTTTTCTCCAGCCCAACATAAATGTTCCACTGGTCCATAAAAAGTATCCACTGCTATTTTAATCAACTCTATAGTTCTGACGAACCAATCAGGCTCCTACACGGATGCAAAACATTTGTAAGGCAAGGATACTGATGAAATTATTTTAATTATCATACAAACATACTTTTTGTCCCCATCCATAGGTCATGGCATGATGTATATTTGGAATGTCATCCAAAAGTCTCAGAATTACTCTGGCACCACTCATTTTACTACTGAAACGCTTGAATTTATCAGAAGTTCGGTTGGACGATGGAAAACCTGATGCCAGTTTGGCAGCATAGGAAAGTGTCCTGAGAAACTTGTCTCGACCCTCATAGCTGTCCAAATATTCGGATATTACCTCAATACTCATTTTAGCAACTTTCATTGGCAACTTGAGAGAAAATATAAATGCTCAAGACTTTCTAAAGTATGGAAAAAGACGCACACTCAAGTAGTCAAGTGGTCAGCGCAGGCACGGCTAACACACATATTAAAATATTGGCCTTGACTATAACTCTGACAAACCTTATAGCCAAGCATATAGATGAGATAATTAAATCGCTCGAATGACGCGTAAACGATCGATACAAAATTTGACGCGACAAAGGAAAAATCACAACAATCGCAGTAATAAAATATATCACAATCGAGTACAACAAAAAAGGTTAATGGCAAGAGGTATGGTGTGAGGATTAAATTTTTGTAATATGGTAACTAGACTGGCGTCGCTGCGCTTTTCACATGACTCGAGTAAATTGAATGACAATTATACGTATTGGCGGTGTACATTAGCTAACTTGGGTGCGAATGTATGCCGCACATACCTATCCGCTAATGCAACTACGCGCAAGTGAATCGCTGATGACGACTGACATGCGGTGCCACGGTGGGGTCGGTGGGGGCTTATCATTATCGTGTGTTGGCTCATGTGTGTAATACGTATTAGTGATCTTGAAGAAGAATAAGTGATTCAGTAATGAGGATTGAGGAAACCTATCGGCCGAAAAAACCGCTTCTAACAATAGAAGTGTATACACTTAAATCTATACATTTAAACATCTTCTGTATTTGCCACGCGTCTGCAAAGATTAGTCAAATATGAAAATACTGAATACATGATGATTACGATACTTAAATGTAGTAAACATCACCGACATTTTATCACTCCCTGGAGAATCATCTCCAAGGGGACGGCAACCGGGTTACCTTATATGTTTGGATCACTCGCAGTTGCGGCTAGGTTTATCGAGCACCGCGAATATTCAAACGAACGTAAGAACACCGAGTTTTGCACTGTATTACTCGATCTGTTTGGCTGATACATAATAATAATACATCCAAACATCATGTACAGTTCACGTAGTATTTAAAATAGGTATCCGAACAGTTCGACCGATATCGTTTATTCCGAGGTTTATTCTCTGCGTTTACTCATAACTACGTATGATTACAGCAAAAACGAATAGCCCTCCTGAAATGTTTGTTTATGGTGTTTGAAAACACCTCAGTATTATACGAAAGAATCATTGTCAGCCTTCAGTATTGTGAAACTACTTTTGGAGTGAGTGTAAGATCATGATACTGATAAACGCTTGCACCACGATGTGTAATATATGTATAAGTGCTAATTTGTTTTCAGTTCGTTACCGATGAGCCATTATACATATTACATCGAATCTTTATCGGGTTTTATTCGTTCGAGAGTTATTTCAACCCATTGGCAAAACAAAATATTTGTAAAAACAAACGCGCTCGATCATCGTTCTTCTGAAAAACATATAAATTATTCAAACAAAAGTGTACACGCGTACTTTTCGTGATTGTCGCGATTGAGACGGTTTTCCCATGAATTTCGACCAGAAGAATCGCAACGGTGAACCACAGCAGAGGGACTCGGTGTTCATGTCGAGGGTAATGTATACATCACACTCGCTCTTTTCTCCGTTCGACCCAGTAGCAAGGCGGCCAGGTAGGTATCCGTAGCCTCCTACATTTCCACAGCCACACCAAAGCTTATTCTACGTATTTTTACCCCCTTATTACGAATCTGTTGAGTACGAGCCCGAAGACGTCCGGAGTCAATTGTTATCAGCAACTTACGGAACAAATAAAAAAATTTAATGATTTGACCCAAAAAATGTTGTTTCGGATTACTTGATTCATTCAAAACAAAAAATGTCTGCTGCAATTTTTTCGCAAAATGCTTAGATTTTGAAGAAAAAAATAGTAAAGATAGAAAAAATCAGAAATTGCATGAATTCTCAGTACGCATCATTCTTGCCGCGCATATCTTCCAACTTACACTACGTTACATTAGTTGTTGAATCATCATTAATATCATTAATGCGTTTCGACCTTGTAAACACGATTGTGTAGGGTGCGAGTTCGTAACAGTGCCAGGGAAATAGTTATCAACAATTGACATGAAAAAAAATTTGTTCAGGGTATTCAGCTTATTACAGGCAAAAAAGAAAACGACCACCAGCATCCATCCGAATCTTTATGGCTTATTCGACTTTGCAATTTTTTTCTGCCAAATCTGGCATTTTGCGAAAAAATTGCAAGATACCTTTTCTGCGTACAATGAGCTAAATACCCTGAACAGATTTTTTTTGTTTTGTTTTGTTATTCGTTCACGCAAATTGCCAATAACAATCGGCTCCGGACTTTTTCGGGCTCGCATCCAACGAATTCGCGAGCAGGGGGTAAAAATACGCGGACCGAGCTTTGGTGCGGCCGCGGACGTACGGGAGGCTACACCGATACCCACCTGGCCGCCTCGCTGAACCAGCCCCGAAGCCCGCACCAGTGGTTCAAGAAATTCCAGCGAAGCCTCGCCCTCGACGACGACACGAGCAACATCGAGCGCTTCCCGATCACCGGCGCCGTGCTGCGCCACCTGCTGCACGCGGGCTGCGAGCGCGTCCTCGACGCCCTGGCCTGCGCCGGCCGGTACGACGGGTGGTCGGGCTGCTCCTGGAGAGGGGCCTCGGCGTCGACGGCGCTGATGCGCGCGAGCAGGTCCTGCGGCGGTACGTTGTAACACTCTGTGCCGGTGGGGAGAGATTTTTGGTTTCTTTAAACGGAAATTCGACGTTCTCTGCGCAGAATTTTCCCGGAGTCCGAGTGAAAGAAACGAGCTATGATGAATCATAGTACATTTCCTACCTATAGGGCAGAAAATACAACGCGGTTGTTGTATGTTTATGCCCGAGGCGAGGACAACATTTTTCGGCTCTGCCGCGCTTTCTGCCCTAATAGGTAGAAAAATATGTTTTTTCCTCCCGTTTACCGTGCGAGACAGCTGGATTCCGTTGATATCGGTCCGCGGCCTTGTGCGCGCAAAAATATCAAATAAAAACGCCGAAAATGGCCATTTTACCGCGCGGACCGTACAGTGGCCGCAGGAACTTGTCCCGGGGCTTGAGATGACAATGTTGTCAATAATCTTACGGTGAAATTCCAAAGGGTGTTTTTGGGGAAGAGCGCGGGAAAAACGGCAAAAACGCCCGCGGAGATGTTTTCCAAATCGGCCGTGACGATTGCAGACAACAGCGAGGTCCTGAAGATGCTGCTCGAAGCTGGCTCGAGGTTGAACCACGCGAGCAAAACCGGCCTCACGGCCCTCCACTGCGCCGCGCATCTTCGCGGGATGACAGCGATGCTGGTAAACAGCGGGGCCAACGTCAACGCGGTCACCAGGGACAAGCTGGAGAGAGCCCCCTGCTCCACTCCAACGTTGAGGTGGTGGGCTTGCTCCTGGACGCCGGAGCGAGCACCAGTGGCCGGGGTTTGCTGCACAGCGCCTGCGATTTCGTGCACGGCAGCGACACGGACATTCTGGAACTGCTGCTGGACAACGGGGCTCCGGTCGACGCCGCGGACGAGCGCGGGCTGGACCCGCTGAGCTATTGCGTGCGACTCGGGTGCGAGAGGATGGCTCGGCTGTCGTACTCTCGGGAACTTCGGGAGGCCCTGTTTGGCGAAAGAATCATGCCGGTACCGCAGGACGATGATGGCCATTGGAGTAGTCCGAACGCGGTGAGTTATTGACGATCATACTTCGATCGTTGTCGATGGATTCGGGCAAGTAATTTATTACCTTCGATCACTGTTCAGGTACTCGGCGCCGTATTGAAGTGGGTCAACGTATTCATCCAGCATGGCGCAAAAGTGAATCGGCCGTACGCAGGTAGAGATCAGAGTCCCTTGTACGTCGCCCCGCGTTGTCACGCTCACTGGAAGCTGGTGCGCTTCTTGCTCGAGCGAGAAGCGAGTTTAGATTTTCAGGACCAAGTGGTCCGCGAAACCTTCGGATCGGCCCAGGACTTTGAACTCTCGTGTTTCCTGATCAGCTGGGCTGTCAAGTTTCGGGTGCCGAGCGGAAATTTCGACCCGACAACGCTGAGTTTCACAGCCGCTGCGTCGAGGAGTTGAATCGCATGAAAGAGACGCGGATGGTGCGTACGCGGGTATCGGTGTACGATGTGCTCGTGGATGAAGCCGTCGGCCGTTACGCGCGAAACAAAAATGTCCCAGAGACGTTCGACAGGGACCTTGCGACAATTTCCCCGATTTACGGGCACGAGCTGGTTGTGAACGTTTCGTTGCCATCAAAAATAGTAAAGTTCTGATACCAAAAGTTCGTGCGGCTCTTAGTCGTATTTTACGCTTGAACCAATCGGCGTTCGGTGTCATCTTGGACAGTATTATCGATTACTTTGGCGAAAAAGATCTCATGATTCTTTCGTTATTATAATGTATCATCGTACACACGACATACTATATCATGTACGCAAAGATAAATTAATACATTTACGTACCCATTATTAGAATTATAATTAGAATTGTTATTGTATTATAAAAATGTATTTTTGTTCAATTATCCGTTAATTGTAAATAAAATAGTGGAGATGAGCTTGAAATCCAGCGGCACGGATTCAAGAATCCATATCATGCTAAATAAGATCAAATAGTATTCATACCCTGCATATATAATGAATAATAAATCAAGTTAAAATAAATAAATGGTTAAAGAAATTGTTGGCACTCATTCAAAATCCAAATTATTTGATACCAATCGACGACAAATTTTTAAATAGTTTTCAAACTGGATATAAAGTTAAGCAAAATTATTTGAAAACTCGTGTGTTGCGTGCCCCAAACCGGTGTCCCCGGGAGCTTGAGCCCTCTGGCGGATTCTGTATCCACTACACCAGTAGATGACGTAGCCGACAGTTCACTGCCAGAAGAGAGGGGCGAGAGAGAATATTAAAAAATCGAGCCGCAGCGAAAGACCGTCCGTCCGCGGGAGCAGAGCAGACCACTGCAGCGCTCCGTCGTCGTCATCGTGATCCGTGACCGTGTCTAAAACTATACAACAATACTCCGGTTATCAGCCACAACAATTGTAGATCGTCGACCGAATACTTGAGTACGCCTGCAGTGTCTGTGCCTCGTTTGTGTTTCCTCGACTGTTTTGTACTTACTATTACCATATAAGTACTACTTAGTGATCGTAGTGCGTATGAAGCTGTATACTAGTGAACGCGAGTTAGTGCCGTGCAGTGCAGTAATAACCTCCGACTCGCCGACTCCGAAAAAGAGTGTATACATATAATAATAATAATAAGGTGCTCCTCCTCCACATTTTTACCTCCGCTGTTTTGCGTGTATCCTGCATACTACAGTCCTAAGACTCCTAAGGTACAAATGTAATGCCATGTACATTCCAATCTTACTACGGCGACGCCACGCATCGTGCGGAGCGCACGAGTAAGCTGTACGAGAATAATAATACAATCACCTCCAAGGAAGACGGGCGCGCGCGGGGCGGACTCCAAGTATATATTTTCTCGCGCGTGTCGTTGCAGTACATGCAGAGTAAGTATTTACAACAAACGAGCATTTAACGATCGGATAAGCGAAGCAAAGTGATAGCAGCTATATACAGTGCCATGGTAGTCATCATCAACAGCAGCAGCAGTGTCAACGGCTGAAGCAACGATGCGTTCGGCGATTAGTCATCATCACCGTCGAAGCCTTGCCTTGTAACGAACAATCTCAGCAACGGCATAAGTACTTCGGCTGAATTGTGCGTGTGTGCACTTTACAATTGTACAGAGTGCGGTTGGTGACGGTCGTTCGCGGTGCCTTGCAGCCTGCAGCAATCCTCGAGAAATCGAAACAATCGAGCGTGTACAAAAAGTGGAACATCGTCCTGTAGGTTTGGAACGCGTGTGCTCCGAATTCCCGTTCTGGCGCGTGCATCCGATTTTGCCGAGTCCTGCCGATCCTTGTATCGCTGGTATGTGCTGCTGGAGCAGTAGCAGCGTATAAGACAAGTCGTCGGTCCGGCCTGAGGTTTTCGGTGCAGCGAGCGAGAGCGGCCGCGCGCCTCGGCATCAGCAACGCATTTATGTGTGTTTGTGCAGTTGGTGCACGGCGGAGGGCGGAACGACGAAGAAGAGAAGAAGCAGCGGAGGAAGAGAACGAAGGAGGAGGAGGAGGCGGCGGCGGCGGCGGCGGCGGAGGAGAATCGTTGTGCTCGTGTAGTAGCTGCTGGTAGTACACCGCAGCCCGCGGCTGTGCGAGCCGAGAGAGGTGATAACACTGATAACAGGTACAGAGAGCTTACATGCATAGCTACAGTGTCGTATTTGGAAGAGGATAACGATAAAAAAAAGAAAACACGCGGTGCGTTGGTGCAGGAGAGGAGATTCAGAAAACGTGCGCCGTGTTCTCTGTGTACGGTGCGTCGTTGCATGTGCGCGTGTGTATATATACAAAAAAACCGAGCAGTCTGCAGTTTTGGAGCGAGCTGTCTGCTACGCGGTTGATGTGTTTTTCTATATCTGTATGTACATGTTCGTGTACAGATTGTTAAATATAGATAATCGAGTATAGTGTGCATGATTATAGTGCTATACGGGCGCAAACAAAATAATAATAGTATACACAAGTTTTCGGAGAGATCGGAAGAGTGCAATAATGTTTCGGTGCATCCCGATATTCAAGGGCTGCAACAGGCAGGTCGAGTACGTGGACAAGCGGCACTGCTCTCTGCCCAGCGTGCCGGACGACATACTCAGGTACTCGCGGAGCCTCGAGGAGCTCCTGCTCGACGCCAATCACATCCGCGACCTGCCCAAGGTAAGTTGTTATTTTTTGTTGTCCTCCTCCTCCTCCTCTCTCTGCCTTTTTTTTTTATCTTCCCATCCGCCCTCTTATATCATGACCGTGGCATGCATTGTACCTTGTACCTTCGCGTTCCCCTCCTTGCACTATTATTACTTTTCTTTTGCTGCGTCAACACTGACTTTTTACCTTTTATAATACTTACATTATACACCCTCGGTAAGTACAGCCACGGAGGAGCTGTTGTTTGATGTCTACATGCCAGTTTTGCTTCGTGTTTCGTGTTATTCAATGAATTTTCGACGGAGGATTGTTTATTCCTAAAATTGCAATCTGCTAATCTATAAGATCAAAATTGCGGAGCAGCCCTGAAATTTTCAAACTGGCTGGTCTTGTCACAAGCTTAACACGAATCAATTAAATGGTAGTTATATTATTTTCAGCTTTAACATTGATTAGAAAGATAGGTACCTAATGATCGTTTGGAATGAGTAAACCTTATTTTCCTTCGTTGAACATTACTTTCATTCAACGAAGAGAAATCCTTGGGGGCTGTTTTGATATTTTTAATTGAATAGCATTGCAATCTCGGCAATACACTGATGTTTCATAAACTTTCTATACGATAAGATAACGACAGACCAGTGATACTTACAGCTACACTTTATTTGCTACGGACAGCTCGGTGTAACTCCACTTATCAATAACATTCAATAGCAGAAGATCCTCTAAATGTACTCTTATCGTTATTTATTTATTTTATTTTATTTTTTCAACTTTCATACATTTTTAGAAAATGATAAACTCTTGTTTCATATCTCACACATTTTCAGAGTACCGTGAAATTAGTGGATAATCAATGCGATTCATGGCTACATCGAAACAAAAAAACAATAGTTGTTGGGAACCTAAGTTTCTTCTTCTCCAATACTTCATTTAATCCAAACTCTATGCCACTCAACAAATGCATCACTCCAATATCGGCATGATCTATTAATACTAATAATCCTCGAAGACTAATTATATATAGCATTCCAGCAGTATCGTAAATTAATGACTCCTCCACTGCAACTGATACTTGAATAGTTTTCACTGAGATCATCATCAGTCGCGGTTTGTATATAAGTATACGAGCCATCACCGCATGCAGAGGCGCGATCACAGATAAAAAAGTACTCATATCCACGCTCAGGGTATATTATAGAGAAAACAAAAACAAAAGCAATACCCGTCTGCAAAAATGCAAGGGGGGGAAAAAAAGCAGAAAAACAAGTCGCGTCCATTCAATAGCTCGAACCCGCGTCGTCTATTTTGGTTTTCTTTTTCGCGTCGTCGATTCCCACCGACGACGACGATGATCCCTCTCGCATTTTTCCTTCGCCTCCCTCTTCTTCTTTTTCTCCCCATATTACTCGTCGACGTTGAAGAGGCGAAGAAGAGCACGGCTCTCTGGAAATATATAGAGACAAACGAAGAGGAGCTGCAGGAGGAGAAGGAGGAGGAAAAGGCGACGTTGCACACGAGGAGGAGGAGAAGAGTATCAGAAGGACGTACTATATGCACGAGAGAAAGGGAAAGAGTCACGACAACGACGACGCGCTCGACTTGTTCCTTCCATTCGTTCGTCTCGCTGATATTCTTATATACAAGAAGAAGAAGGAGGAGGACATAGAACGGGAGATGAAGGAGAAAAAAAAAGGCGGCCTGTCAAACTTGCTTGCACTCCCCGTCTTCCCCCGTAAAATGACTCGAGGCTTTCTTTTTTACTCTCGCTCGCTCGGTATATAATACTACGCTGCTGCTGCATTTTATATACATGCAGTGTACCATTTTTTCATTCACCACCCTCTCGCTCTTTCGTTTTGCTGAAGCAAGGGTTCATTAGCCGCTGGGCTAGGACTGTCCAAGTATACATTACGGGCCTTTGTCTTTTCTCTCTTTTCACGGGAGGCCCTTTTTTCTCTCACCTACATCGCAAGCCATCTGGTTACTTTATTACATTGCGCTGCTGCTGCTGGTGCTGCTGTTGCAGATTCTTTTGGCTGCTTTTTTTCTCATTCTCGCTTGACATGACACCTCTGCGTTCAGCTCGTTGCCGGCTGACCTTTGCTCTTTTTTCCAAATAAAGTTACTCGCGATACCTAAGTATGAAGATCTCATTGTCGTTGTTATTGTGGAACAACGTTTTTGGCTGCGTATTCGATATTATGATGGTTCCTAGGAAATCATATATTTGATTGTTGTTTTCATACAAAGCATACAATTACTATAATAAAAAAAGAAAAATTATCATTTGAAATGCACATTATATTGACGAAAAATATAGCAGCACTGGTGGTTCATAACAAAAAATTGGGTTAAAAAAAAATGATACCTATATCTGGATGAACTGCGTTTTCATACGATACAACAAACAAACATCGATTGATTTGACTGCACGTCATTAAAATCATTACACTGATATTAAATATTGCATCTTTTCAATTCAATTTCAAATAAATCTGTACATGCGCGATTTAGCATGAAAAACTATTAAAAGGTCACTTGTCGCGGAATCATAATATATTCACAATGTGCCAAAAAATATGATTATACTCGTTAAATATAATTGCTCGTTCTCGCCGCGATCTTCCGATTCTCGAGAGCTACTGATGCAGCTCGCTATTTTGACTGCTGCTTCATATCGCACTTATATTTCAAGGTTGCAGCCCTTTGCTCTCTCGAGCACATTTTTTCACACGACGCGGATACAAGCCTCTCGAGCCCAACACTGCGGTCCATTCTTTCTTTCAGATGTATTTTCTCGAACCACGCACGCGCGGCTTCTCCTTCGGGCGTGCTTCTCTGTTTTTACATCCGTCGTACTGACGATTTACAGGCGGTTTTCGTACTTCCGAGCAGCTCGAAAGATCATAACCATAAACTCATTTCCAGTGAATTTCAGAATTTACGAGAGGCTTATTTTTATGCGCCACTTTTGTAATCCAGCGGGGCACCCGAGATGTGAGAGAACAGCATCAATTGCTTTTGCGTTGAATTGAATTTTGCTTTGAGGCGTTCGAACTGTGCTCTCAAAGGGGAGGAGGAGGGTGGTGAAGGTATCATTCCCATGGGTTTAATGAAAATGTGCAGCTGTGTACGAAAGTTCAGCTGAAAAAAAATAAATATAGAGTAAACCCGGAATTTGCCGATTAAAAAGTTCGTAAGGGAAACAATCGGAAGACAAACGAAAGCTAGTTGCATTGCTTCCGAAAAGACACGTTGCACCTATACAAGGCATTCAAAGAGTCACGGTTGAGGTCAGTTTCGTTCGAGGTGGCCAACTAAACTAAATTTTCACCCCGCACAAAGTTTCCCAATTAATCTCAAAACAGTACTCATCCTTTTTTCTGCCTCCAAACACCTTTATCTCGCACCAACTCCAAAGCCTCTCTCTCTCCCTCCCCCATCCCTGATACCCCTCCCTCCCCCTGGCCGTGTGACACACGAGTTTCTCTACCCCCGATCCCCGCAAACTTTGAACAACTATACACCGACTGCGTTGTTGTTTCCTCTATAGCTCTCGTTTTTTTTTTCTCTTCTGTTGCAGAATTTTTTTCGACTCCACAGGCTGCGAAAGCTCGGACTGAGCGACAATGAGATCCACCGACTGCCGCCCGACATCCAAAACTTCGAGAACCTCGTCGAGCTCGACGTCTCTCGCAACGGTAAGTTCACATTTTCGTACTCTCTTTTGCAGAGCTCTTTGTATCTCTCTCTCTATCCGCACTTTTCGCGCTCGAGAACGGAACAGACGGAAAATCCCCCTCGCGTTCGTCAACGACGCACGCGTAACTCGGACAGTTGGAAAAAGAGCCGCTGGAAAACCCCCAAGGGGGAGCGAGACAAAAGACTCGATTCTCTTTCGTAGCTCCGCGCTAGTGAGTGTCGTCCTCTTTTTTACCGCTGAAATCACCGTCCGCCGCGGATTCGCGTTTTTTTCTTTATAGACGGAGATTCGTTAGTGCGGGAGATGCGCTGCAGGTTTATTTTAAATATATACGCCACCGGTATAGCATATATGTATATGAGTATACTTACCCGACCTAGCCGGTCCCGCGAATCGGCTTTTTTATTACATACATAGCGCACCCGACGCACAGATTCGCGCCCGTATTTTCCTTTTTACCTCCAGCCCCGAGAAGAGGGGGCTCGATAAGCCTGCCTCTCAAGCCGGGACGGATGGTCTTCTTTTTTCTTATTTCCGGCTCTTTGGATTTCGATTTCCGCTCCCGCTCTGATTATAATGCGCTGCTGCTGCTGCTGCTGCTGCTGCTGCTGCTGCTTGTAATTCAAAATTGTTTGAGGAATAAAGTGAAAAAATGCTATGAGATAGGAACGTTTTTCAAGAAGAAAAAACTGCTATTAACAACCACCTGATAAAATTCCAAATGACGACGACAATTAAATAGCAGAGACGAATAGTGGGGCTTCGCGAGAGAGACCGAAAAAACTACTCTTGACTCTCGACCATTCTCCTGTACGTAATAATGTACCCGCGTCTTTGACGCGCGAGAAGCGCTCCGAAACGCGGCGTGAAATGCCGTTTTCGGCGGATGAATTTTTCAAGAGACAGGTGCAGAACGACGACGCCGTCGCGCCGTGACTCGCCCGAACCTCCGCAGATTTTCCGCCCACGAAAGCGCGGGAACGAATTGGCGCGCTCGCGCTCTCTTTTTCCCGGGGATGGTGTTTTAATGAATTTATAGTACGCGCCCGCCCTCCTCCTTCTCCTCTTGGATTGAATCGAATCTCACAGAGTTGGTTTTTTACGCGTTTGCCTTGCTCTGACACCCGATGGTTGTGTTAGATGTGTGCAAGGGGAAATTTTTTCAAGAAACTTGTGTTTTTTATGAACTAAACTGTTTTTGACAGAGTGATCACAATGAGATTTTCCAGGAGAAAAATTGCCTTCGAGTTTATTATTCATGTTTTCAAGTGAACAAAGGTTTTATCATGTGCCCCGAAAACAACGATTTATTTATCATATTCGTATCATTATTTTCACACGAGATGTTTGAAGCTTTTTAATTAACTCTCACACGTATTTATGTAGAAGTCGAGGTGTCTCGAATAGAGTGTGCCGCTGGATATATAATAACAAAGCGCGTATTTCTATCAGTAAGTATATTTTTGTTTTTATTCCAAGTCATTGGCAATCGGTTGCTAGTTGGGATCAAAAGAATTTTATCACTTTGGAAACAAAAGTATGAGAATGAAAAAATGTAATTACTCTGATGTGATATTCTCTGGATAAAACTTCTGTGATACGGGAAATACATTCGATGATTTACTTTGTGGAAAATTTCACGTCAACATCGCACTGCGACTGCAGAGCGGAAATATTTTATTCACCGAATGTCACACTGATTTTAGTTTTTACTTTTCATTTGAAGATTTGTCCATCATGTACAAAAATTCAGAATGCACCGCGTCGTTGGAACGCACTGTGCCGGTCTTGTCGACGATCCAGTCCTCCGGGCTGCACCGCAATCTCCTCATCTCTCTCTCCCTCTTTCGCAAAAAACTTATAATAACTAAAACGCTGACACGTACAAAAAAGCATGGAAAACCCTTCCGGATTGCGTTAGCGCGAAAAAGCGCGATGCATCGGTGCCCGCTGATGGAAACTCGCGTCGATTCCC
>JAPYYV010001704.1:0-23124 GCA_030522625.1 Copidosoma aretas
ACATAAATAATAAATATACATATCTAAATATATGTATATGATATAGTATAAATAAATATAAATATTTCTTCAAAATAATTAAAAAAATTTTTAAAAAACTTAAAATTTAGAGAAACTAATAGTGTGATGTGATGTCCAAGAGGGAGGGGGGGGGGTCAAGATTTTGTGATGAAGTGTGACATAGGGGGAGGAGGGGGTTAAAAATGGGCTAAAAACGTGTGACGTTTTATGTGCACGACCCCAATTAATGACGTAGAAGGTTCTTTAAGCTAGCTCTATTAAAAAATTTCATCTATTAAAGCATTAAATTTGTTGTTATTTTGCTTATTGGACTATATTTTGTTTTGGCATTCGTGCTACATCCCTGTTTCTTTAATAGTGTATCTAAGTTTTCTACTACGTCACTTATATTCTCCATTTCAATTTGTTTGTCTCAAAACAAATTTGCCAGTTGTAGGTTATGCAACTCGATTCCGTATTTTTAAAGACGTGTATGTCTTTATTGCTGTACCAATTTATTTAGTTATATATTTTCCAATCTTTTTATTGCATTTGTTTTGACTATACCTAAATTTGTGTATAGTATGTAGCTTTCCCATTACTAATCCTTTGGTAATTATCGTCTTAATTTTCGAATTCCTGCAACTTTCGATGTATAACATTATGACGATTTCAATATTACTTTTAACGTTGTGAGGAATTTTTTTTTTTATGCTTTAAATCTCTTTACACGAAGCGTGTCTGTATTTCTGTTACTATAATTGTTAATACGTCTGAATTAAATATGTTTTTTTTTCATTCGGATGTCTTTATATATTCACGCATCTCAATACTTTTGCGGTATGATTGCTAATGTTGTGATTTTTTATTCCTTTGCCTAATGTCATTAAATACAAAACCATCAAGAATATGTAATAAGTTAAATCTAAGACACGAAAAGGAGCGTAGAAGTACGTCTAAGTAAGAACACCTACTATGTCAAGCGGACCAGATTATTTGTCAAAGGCATTGAGGGGTCTATATTAGCTATGGCACGTTATGAAAAAATATTTGTTGTTGTAATATATCCGTCAAAGTTATCAGCAGACGTAAGAGGCTCTCAGGCAGCCATAAGGGCCAATGAAAAATCTAACGGGTTATAGGGGACTAAATAATTTTTAATAACGAATAAAACAGCCAAATTTGCTTTTTTTGTAGGAGAGCGTTGGAAGTTTCATCAGGAGTCATATTTAAAATGTGAGAAACGAGAAAAGAAGAATGTTCTTAACCAATTATGCAAAGACTTGTAGATAAAAGTGAAGATTCTTAGGGAAAGAGAAAAGCAGGGAGGGCTATAATTTTTGCCATTTACAAATTTTCTATAGAATATAAGACCATACATGTACATTGAAACTCAAGAAATATGTTTTAAACAACGCCAAAGATGCTGTTAAATTTTTTCAGATTTTTTAGAAAACCCAGTTATTTGTATAGAACTATAAAAAATAAGCAAACAATTGAACTTTTAGGGAAACCTATCTAAGTTTTTGCAATTTTTTTTGTAATGAATCCCAATAAATTCGTTTAAGGAAGAGAGTAAGCCAAAAAAAATGAAAATCAAATCTTAATTGAAGAAGATTAGGTTAATTTTTTGAATTTTTTTTCAAACTTCGGTATCTGAAAAATTAAACAACAAAATTTTATAAAAAAAATCGCATGATGTTTAGCACTAGCTGTAATATTGTCAGGTGGAGTGACACTTTTTAAAACTTTTAATAATTATTTATTATAATAAATTCAAAATATGTGCTTTACTGGGATGATGAGCTATCTTAAGCTAAGTAAATCTTAATCAAGAAAGTGACAACAAAATTAAACTACAAATACTCTTTATGACGTAAAAAAATTAGTGTAGTAATCGGTCGAGTGAGAGTGATGGTAGCACTTCGAACTCGAACAGTGCGAACTAAAGAATCAGATCTTAGAAAAACTGTATCTACTCGAGCTAATGGCCAACAACCAGGTGATACATTTTCAGCCTTGATTAAAACTAAATCATCGTCTTTCAATGATCTCTGTGGATTATGCCATTTAGATCGTCTTTGTAAGGTCATAAGGTAATTCTGATGCCTACAACGCCAAAAATGTTGTGAGAGTTGAGTAACCAGCTTCCAACGTTGCAGACAGGAAATTTTAACATCAGAGTAATCTGGTTCTGGCAGCATTGATACTGATTTTAGTTGAAGTAGATGAGCAGGAGTTAAAACGTCCAAATCACTAGGATCATCTCTTAAGGGAGAAAGAGGTCGGGAATTCATACAAACTTTGATATTACAAAGCAATGCGGAGTATTCTACAAAAGTTAAGATCTAAGTACCAGCTACTCGCCTGAGGTGATGTTTTACCAAATTAACAGCTGATTCCCAGATCCACCTCAACCCCAAAGCTCGGTGCTGCCGGGAGATTAAAGAGCCACTGAGTCTTTAGGGAACTTAGTTGATACTGAAACGATTTAGACTTATTGAATTCGTGCCACCTTCTACGAAATTCAACGTCAGCTCCCACTAAATTAGTACCATGATCCCTACACAAAGCGAAGCAATGTCCTTACCAAGAAACGAAACTTAAGAATGCAGCAATAAAGGCGTCAGAGCTATAATCTTCCACTATTTCTAAATGAACAGCCCTGGTACACATACAGGTGAAAACGACTACGTACCATTTGGTAGTCTCTCTACCTCAAGTCTTAGCTAGGTAAATCTGCCATTCGTATAGTTATGGTAGGACCAGAATATCGGCGGCAAGTAGTACAATTTACAAGGGCTCAACGAACTCTCTAACATCCTTTAATGATCAAAAATTCCTGTCGAACAGTACTCAAAATAAGTTGAAGACCACCATGCAACGTGATTCTATACATATAATTTATGACCAATTCAGTAAAATGGTCGCGAGCAGCTAGCACCAAAGGATGTTTCACTTAAAACTGTAACAAAGAACAACTCAAACGTCTACCTACTCTGATTAGTTGATTCTTAAGCAGCGGTTTGGGTTGGATCAAAGAGCTGTTTGATGGAAGCTTGAGCTTAACTTCTCCATTGTATTGAGTAACTGATTTAAGTGATTAAAATTTAGTTTTGGAATAAATTGCCTGATGCAAATAAACTGTCAAAAGTATTGCAGTATACAGCTAAGGAATAGTAGCGTAAGAACTATAATTATTTACTGTAACGGATGAATTCCAAAATTCTAAGCGAGTTTTTTTGGAAATGCTATAGTACAACTTATGAAGAAATCCAAGACAATATGCGGTAATTATTAAAATCTTCTCCAAAATCGAACATCTGCAATGAAGATCCCATGGTTCAAACTTCGAAATTTTGATCATAAGAGATCATATCAGAGGCTTTACGAGAAATATCCCAATTTTCATCTGATATAAAAACAGGGTACTCTGGACTGAGCTGATGAATCGCAGAAGGTCCTTTAAACCATAACTAATGCTCGAGAAACTGAGCAGAAAAGTGACCTCTGAAGGATGCATCAGCTGGATTGTGTTTTCCTGAAACATGATGCCGGAAGGCTGTAGTGACTAACTCCAGAACAGCACTACAACGATTAGCTACAAAAGTAGGCCGACGTGACGGTTGTGAGCTTAGCCAATTAAAAATGTCCTTTTAATCAGACAATAAATGAATTGAGTCTACTCTATGATCCTGACTTTGACAGTGATGGTGTACAAAGTTTGAGTCTGGGAATACTTAAAGTTTCATGGGGAGCAATCTTCGTTACAGTCATAAAAAGTAAAAAATAAACTTCTCGATCAGTAACAACACCTAGATACAAGACAGCAGCATAAGATAACTAAGAAGCATCAGCGTAGCCATGCAGTTCGATGGATCGAACATCTAGAGAAAATCGAGTCGAACGAGGAATTCCTATTTTATTTCATACTTGAATTTCTTAAAACCACTTGCTTAACCCCTCTACCTTCAACGGATTCTCTGGTACGACTGAATCCCAATCAAGTTTTAGGAGCCACATAGATTGCATTGAAATTTTAGCATATATGACGACAGGACCTAACCAACCATGATTCGGCTTAGAAAAATGCAAAAGCGTATGATGTCTCTTTTTACAAGTTAAGCAAGAACCTTTAGATTTGCAATTTTTGATCAAATGATTATCGAAGCAGTTGAAACATGAATGGTTTTGACTAACTAAATCGTTTCTAGAGTCTAACGAAAAGGTCCTAAACTGTTAACACTAACTAAGAGAATAATCTCCTTGACAAGCTACACACTGGTGAAAATTTTGTGAAGTAACATTGCTAGCTACATTTCTATTCTCAAGAAGAGACTGATGCGACACTACAGTCGTTGATTTACTACTAAATTTATTGGGGTAAGATTTTCATTGGGTGTGAGACTTTTCAGAAGCTTCTAGAGTTATGATTTGGGCAGTGAAGAACTCCTTTAACTGGGATAGCGTAGGGGGTGGAGATCAACTGCCGAGAAACTTTTGCCAATCTTTGTACATTCTAGTAAAAAACTTACTCACTAATAAAGCAATATAAAGATCACCAATACCTAAATCATGACCTATTGCCTGTAACGAGTCCACAGGACTCAAAATTCCTTTCCAAATACGTTTAAGTTCAATTCCTATCTCTATCTGCATAGTCATATAATTCACCATAGTAGATACATAGCTACTGACTATACGACGTTGACTGTCATAATAGTCAGTGAGAATTTACCAAGCTAAAAGGTATTCATCTTCTGTTAAGCAAATTGATTTAATTAAATCTAAAGAATCACCACCTAAATGAGCACGTAGCTGATGAAATTTATTGTTAATATTGATGTACTTCTTTCGATGTACTAACGACCTCAACGTATCCCTGAAATTCTTCTGATCAAAATATTGGTGAGTAAGCTCAGGGAGTGTATTATTTAGAGTAACGAGTGACTAATGGGGTGAACTACCAAGTTGGTGGGATTTGGATTTTGAGTTGGGTGAGGATCGTCGGATGGAAGGTTCCTGATGTACTCTACAAAATCTCCTTCAACCAAGTAGTAGGCATCCTCCATCTTATCATAAAGTTTAGTGGAAAAATCGAGATATATCTTTTCTGTCTCTGTTAGTGAGAGGATGTCTCGGTGATTTTCACTAAATTGACTCAAATAATCGACTAAAGCTTGCATAAAAGTTGCAGCTTTACCCTAAGACAGTCTTTCACTACCTGACTTCGCAAAGTTGCCCAAACAATTACTGATCTTCATGAGCAATTTAGTCTGTGATTTATACAAGGTATTCATAGTTACACGAAGTCCGTTTAGTTACACACAAAAAAATTAACAGCCATAGTCAGCGGCAGCAGCGAATGCAAAGTTGGCCCGCAGCACGAGCGGCGATAGGTGCAAAGATGATCCAAAGCAATTAACAGCAGCGTCGACAGCTGGGGGCAGGCGCATACAACCTGCAACAGGTGTAGAGGGCCTACAGCACAGGCAGGCAGCGATGTTTAGCTGGGGCAGGCGTGGGCAGCCTGCGACTGGTGTAGAGGGCCTGCAGCACAGGCAGGCAGCGACGACTTGCGGGAGGCAGGCTTGGACATCCTGCGACAGATGTGGAAGGCTTGCAGTACAATCAGGCGACGACGACCAGCTGGGATTACGAGTGGACCAGCAATATTTTTAGAGATTCTGGAGTAGGCTTACAGGTGGTTTCGGAATTGGGAATATAGCATAATCGTGCATACGTAATAGTTTCACAAAAATAAAATGTTTTGTATTGGCTGGCAATAATTCAAAAAGCAATTGTATCGTACTTGGATACTAAGGAATACTTGGATACTAAAGAGCGAGTGTTTCAAGATGATATGCTGGACATTAACAATGGGTAAGAATATGACATGTTTTAAAATGTATAATCTTGAAATAATTTTTACGTTCTGAACAATAATTACACTTATTTTTTGATTATTTATTATTCCCTTTGGGCACAGTTCCACCTTATAGGAATATTTACAATCACAAAATGCACTTGACAGTTTATTTTGCATTTCGATTACCATTATCTGAGTAATTCACTTGTTTGAGACACATTTTTATAGACTTTATTAATTCAAATATTTCTACCGTTTCCACCTTAAGCAGTACTCTGCACTATGCTCCTTTAATTCATTTAAACGTCAGTACATTGCTAGCCCATGTCAGTGTTAACTGCTAATTTTAAATGTACTGAATTTTTTCTAAAACAGAAACGAATAAATACTGTAACAATGAAGTGACAAGAGTACATTGATGATAATTCATCGCTTGGAGAAAACAAATTTACTAATTCAAAGAGGACCCAAGAAAGTACTAATTCGGCCGATAAGATAGGTGCCAATTCGCTCGAGCGCTAAGAAAGGTACTATTTCGTCCGAAATCTAGGAAAGGTATTCTTATATTAAACGCGTAAAATCTTAATAAATTTGGCCAGTACAATTTTCGTTATCTCTCTTGAACTTATTGGCCAAAATTATTATGATTTTGTTCTTTTCGTATGTGCAACAATACTTCTTATCAAATTCGGATGGATTGGTTATACATTTTTAGCGCTTAGCAAAATTGGTTCTTTTATCAGGGCTTTTTTGAGTTAATACATCTCTTTTGTTTTAATTTGGTACCATTACCCTTTCAAGCGACGAACTATTACAAGAAAGATCACTTAGCAAATGATGACGATTTATATATCGTAGGAATTATTTAATAAAATAGTTGACAAATTCAAAATTTGCGGTTCACAAATTTAGATGCTACAAGTTTACTATTCAAAAATCAATAGGACTAAATGTCTATGAAAAGCGCGGTCAGTTCTCGGAATGTTTGTGAGTCTCAATCAGTACAGGGTACATCATAAGTATAAATACATCTACGCGTATGCTTATGCATGCAACAGAGTAGTAGCTTAAAGTTTTTTTTTAGTTTATATTTAGTTGCTGCAATCAGTTGAGTCGTGTAACTCAGCGAGGGGCAAGCCAACTTACACAGATTAATTGCTTTCTCATTCATTTTAACATGAAATACTCAGAGTAATTATCTATCATTGTAATATTGTGTGATATACAAGTAAGTGCATCATGCCTTTATTTTTAATTTTTATAGAAAGTCACAATTTCCGTCTAAAAATCAGTTCAATCGCTTGGTTATCCATATGTCCGCACATTTAGAGTTGGTTTTTGGGGATTTCGTTCAGCCAGAAAAACTGTGGGCCGTTCTTGCGTGGGAGTTGGCTGTAGTTCCTGGGGGAACAACCCTTAAAACTAGCAGATGCCCGGAGATATTTTTTTCACTTATATTTTTTTTTGCTTTATAAACAAATTAATTTCTTCAACAATTATTCTTTCATAGGTCTAATATAATTAAGTTGCTACCTCAATAAATTACAACAAGTACAAAAATGAGGGAAAAATTGTTTTAACATGTTTTAGATATTGTTGGTGTTAATCAGCTAGATGTCGAAAATGAGTTGTTTAAACGTAGCTACGTTCTGAAATCCAATAACCTTGTAAATGCACTAATCCCAATAAAAAAAACAAGCAGTCGAAAGATTGCCGGGAGAAACTATGCTTGCAATAAGAAAGTAAACATTATCATTTATTACAAATATAGCAACCTGACATCAGCTCGCTTGAGGCATATCTCACAAATCATTAGTGTACTAATCAAATGTCCATAAGAATCTATAATAAATTAAGGAAGTCGGTCAAAGAGCAGGACTATGTAATTATTAAAAAATTATGTTACAAAATTATCCATGTTTCGGCAACTACATATTGCTATTTTCAGGGCTACCTTTTAAAAATTGCAGTCATACAAAGGGTGATTAAATAATACATAAATAAGTGCAACTGATGGACTAAACAATTTATCTAATGTGAAGATTAAAACCTACTTAATTCGAAAATTTAAACCAATAATACTTTAGCTTTAATTATAACAGTACCACGAGCATTTGGAATATTATTTCCAACATAGCACAGAACGTTTCAAAAACGTTTAATTCAAAACGTAAAATCGTTTATCCCCAGATCTCAGAATTACTTTTGAAACGTCTTCAAAACCGTAAAACGTCAGTAGCTAAGCTAAGCATAAGTTTATTTCAAACATCTTAGAAACGTTTCAGGAATTTTTCTGAAATGTGCCTGAATTTATTACAAATTCAGGAGAAAAATGAGTTATTATTATTATTCTTGCAATACCTAAATTCATAAAAAGTGATAACAATAAAAGTAAAATTGAAGATATAAAGAAAAAAATCGCCGTGCCGTAGACACGACCTAGGTCGGCCCCGTTAAAATGGGAAGATATCTTAAACACTTGGCCAGAGTGGATACAATTTCTCATATACAAAATAAGGATTTTATAAGGTACAAGTAACATTATTACATACAACTCTGTACTTACAACTGCATTGATACAAATAAATATCATTGAACATTTTTTTAATTTGACGATGTACTAACTAATATATATATAAACTCTATATTAAATGCAAACTCAAAATAAAGGTAGAACATATTACTAAATCCTGAGAGTGAACGTAAGACGAAAAATATTAGTGAAAATTAGAAATGTTTCCAAATAAAATTTAGCTAGTAAATTGTCTCAATACATATTTGTATTTCTATAATTCAGTTGTTAAGATGGAAAACAAAAATACTGGTTTTTGTATTTTATAGTGATCTAATCTATTTATAGTGATGTAATATTTCGTTCACTCTGGTCAAGTCGATAGAATACTCGCCTTTCATCCTAGTGGATGCAGTTTATGTCCCAGGATCAGGCATTTATTTTTAAACTTTACTGTTATTGTCATTTTCTATGAATTTGGGTATTGCTAAAAAAAATTTTTATTTTATTTAGTATTTGCTCTAAATTCAATTACATTTCAGAAACATTTTAAAAACATTTCTAAAACGTATCATATAACTCAGGCTGTGCTCAGCAACGGACATTTCGGATAAATGTTTGCAATTTCAGATTAATTTACCATTTTAGAAAAATTTTAGAAACGTGCTATGCTATGTGAGTTATATGATACTAATAAATTCTTGATACATTGTTTAAATCAAAGAAAATGTATGATTGATGAGAATTGTTGACTTTATGTTTTCATCATTAGATTAGATAATTTGTTAGTCTCAAATGAAACTTATCTATGCATAATTTAATCATACTTTGTACAACAGTAATGTTATACAGGTATCCCCTATGATGACAACATAAGGCCGCTGAAATATTGGACAATGTTGTAAGATTATTTTTTATTACATGCTCTTTGAAGAAGTTTCTTAATTTATCATGAAAAAAATATCCTGTTTCTGAAATAATTTTTTTTTCTTAATTTTTTAACAATAAGATCTCAAGAAAAATACAGTTTCTGTAGTGAATGTAAAAAAGACATGTTTAAGTACAGAAGCAACGGTATTTTTCAGAGTAATTATATTGTATTTATTAGCTACTTTATTAGCGTAGGTGATATCGTTTTCTCCATCAGAAAACCCATACAATTTGTTATTTTTGGTTTATCCGGCTTCTCCTTCAAGATGCAGTGTCTCTTCTTTTATATAAAAGTTAATTGGTTTTGAAATCATGTCAAAATTATCTGTGCACATTTATATAAATATATTTGACGTGCTGTGACGTTTTTAAAAATTTCCACCCTTATTCTATGATGGTATATTCAAAATATGTGAAATAAGTGTGATGTTTGAAAGTGGATCATAGCCTCTCTACAAATGAACCTCAATATTTATTATGTCTTAGGGAAACCCGTACAATTGTTATTTTTTGTATATCTGGCTTTCTTTTCAAGATTTAGCGTTTTTCTGTTTTTTGGAGTTTACGTTGTCACAAAATCATTTTAAAGTAAATTGGGCCCATTTACAAGAGATTTAAAAAAAAAATTTTGATATATTTCATGAAGATAAAGCATAAAATCTGAGTTGTACTGGTCTTCGTACGGGCATATACATATATCTGTACTATGGAGCCACAGCCAGCAACGTTGAACGGGTATATGTGGCGACTCAAACAGCCCGAGCAACCAAGTTTTCCGTTCCACCTGCTAGATGGCCATGCCTGCAAGTAGCTTTCCCGCAAGCGTACTAAAAACTTTTATTACATAAGATCGAAATATACCGCTGCGTTACGCGGGATAGAATTTATTACCCGAACTCTTTAACAGGGATTTTTTTATGTCAAGGGGTCTGGTATTAAGTTCCTGCCAGAACCACACTGGCCAGAATTTGATACCCGATACCTTTCTCATGTCAGGAGATCCTGTATTAAATTCCTGCCGGAATCACACTGGCTGGAATTTAATACCCGACCCCTTCATACGGAAGCGCCTACGTGCCACCCCACGGCAAGAAAGCGAGAGTGACTACTTTAAGTAGGAAAGGCAAGACCCTTTTCTTGCCTGTGCATCAGTAGTCGCGTAAATTTTCGTGTCAGCCAATTTATTAATTTTTTTTAAACAGCCTGTAAGCATGTGATAGATTGCCAAAAGTCGTTTTGAATGTTTTGATTCGAGTTTGAGCTGCTCTGTTTGCTTACGCTAATTGTAAGTTGTTTTCTTATATTAATATACATAACATATATTTTTTAAGTTAGTGAGGTCAACTGTAAGTATACATTACAGATGTCAGTATCAGAGGGCAGAAAAAGAATAATACAAATAAAGCATTTGGACGAAGTTAAACATATTGTTGTTACCAACAATAGTATAAGAAAAACGACAATAAAAGAATATTTTCCAAGAAGCGGGAAAGTGGCTTATTTCGATGAGGGAAAGGAATTTACTCTGAATACGGACAATGATAATGTTTATTTGAATCCTTATGCAAGCACGTATTATTTAAGTTTAAATGAAGGTATGTAGCTGTGCCTGACAAATTTTAAATTTGTTTGAGTAAAACCAAGAATTTTTAACAAGCTTTATACATAAAGGTTCGACCAGAGAGAGTAACGCCAAGAAAATAAGGTTTAAAAATATTTTAAACAAACTGTACAGACCACAGATAGTTCAAAGGTAGCAAGTGTTGCATATTAAATGTTAAGTAAAATATATATTTATATATTCACGAATTTGTTTCTACTTGTAGCTCAGTACGAAGAAAATAGGCAACACGAAGCAAGTAGCAAGTAAAAATGTTACTGATAAGCCACAGCTAAAAAGAATAGTTGGAGTAGGATGGAAGCACCGAATGGGCGAGCACATGCCATCTCTACCAATGGGCCCTGTAATTGGAATAAAAAAAAAATTAATTATTGATTGAAACAAACAATATTCGCTGGCAGAATTAAAGCAGGAGATGACAAAAATGTACGTTGATGCAAATAACTGTCATTTTTTAATAAGTCAACTGTGGACATTGGTACCGTCCACGGTGGCGTAATAACAACATTTGTGGATGAAAAAGCAAAAAAAATTGATTTTTGGACCTTCAGCAAGTTAAAACTTAGAAATAAGGGTCATGCGCTTAATTTATATTTCTTTACCTCGCAGACAAAAATAAGTAATGCTACTGCCACTTCTCCAAGTGCAATCAGTTTTGAAACATACATCGGTGCAAGCGGAATAGATGGACCAAAAAATGAGTCACAAACCGTGCACTCTAATTATGATTCAAATGGGATAAGCAATACAAATACAGTCCTCTCAAGTACGGTTGCCCATGCTTCCATAAATCATAGTAACAATCTGATCATACCTTGTCGGATGGCATCGAAGCTGCATCAGAACCTTCACCACTGAACTCTTGCGCAACGAATATCAATGTAATTCGTAAGAGTTCAAAGGATACTTACCAAAATCACAGTGATGTTTTGAAAAGACCACCAGATTTCATATCACAACCCGAAGACAAGAGTTACAAAATTGTGAAAAAAAGTTCCAACGAAGATAGTCTTGTTTTTGTCGAAGATAGTGAGAAATCCAAAAAGCCCTCTCCGGAAAAGGTCAAAGTGAATAACATAAGTGAAATGAGGTTATCTATTCCAGACGTCTCAGAAAGTGAATTATCGTTTCGTCAGGAACTGGGTAGAGGTTCTCAGGGTATTGTCAGAAGAGGCACGTTCTTGTTTAATACAGTTGCCATTAAAACTATAATGAGGAGTTCCAACGATAGATTTGTTTTGAAAGAAATTAAACTTTTGGACTGTATTCGTCATCAGAATATAATTAACATCTTTGGTGTGTGTAAAAGTCCTACTCAGTATCATATAATTATAGAGTACTTTGATTCTTTTTCACTTCATGATGTCATATTTCAACCAAGTATTAAAAAACAGTTTACGTAAAATATTTATAACAAAAATAAGATAGCATTGCAAGTTTGTTCGACAATCGCTTACTTACACGATCAACGTGTACCAGTGATATATCGAGATATCAAGCCAAGTAACATATTAGTAAATGTGCAATGTAATGCTTAAGTCTGCGACATGGGCTTAGGAAAAAGCAAAAGTCTTGACCATAATCTCTCGACAACAACTCCTGGGCTTCGTGGAACTCTAATCTTTATGAGTCCCAAGATTATTTTAAATCGATCAGAAGCCACTACATGTTCTGACGTGTGGGCTCTAGGATGTACATTGCTGTAATTGTACAATAAAAAAGATATATGGACTGACTCATGTACTGGGTACATTGACATCATGGCCTTGATCAGAATAGTTTCGAAATCTAAGATGCCTAGCTTTAGAGTACCACTTTTTTTAAAAAAAACATGGACTCGATGTTTTGCTCACAATATTGGGTTAAGGCCGAAAACAAAAGAATTAGTCCATATAATATACAGTCAATCAGCAATGAAATAATCCACTGCGAGTTTGTATCGCTATCGACGAAGTATCTCGATTCGTACGATATATCGATATATCTCCCTACTAGCGACCGATTCGACGAAGCATCTCGATTAATGTGATGTATCGGTATATCTCCTCCTAGCGAATCGAAAGTCGTCATCATATCTACACACGGAAGCGATTGCTTGCTCTTTGACTCGAAGTCTCTCTACTGTAAATTTATTACTATTATTATTATTATTACTATTCTATTTCTAAAACGTGAGTTACGCGTTAGTCTGATTTCTATATCTACTACAGTTCTGAATAACTTCTGATAGTTCTGAAAGTGTGCAGTGTATGCATGTGCATGGTGTTGGCAGCGATTATTTTTTTGTAGTCTGTCAAATATTAGAGAAAAATAATATTGTTCATTCCGAATCCGAAATGAGTAGCTGATTTGATGTTATTGTCTGTACACAGACAATCGGCTGCTAAGGGTTTCAATTGTTAATAGTGTTTTAATTCACGAGACGAGACTTACGAGTCATGAGTCACGAGTGCCATAACCTCATAACCAAGGTGTACATACATATTCATGTACATCAATTGCATCTATTCTGCATATGTACATCTACACTGCTTATCATCTAATTTGTAAGCTGAGCGTAAGTTACATAAATATTGTTTGTAAGCTGAAAGTAAGTTGCATAAATATTGGATCTTTCATTGGACCAGAAAATAAATTTATGACTGAGTTATGTATTGCACCAGACGGTCATATTTATTTACTTCTGGTGCAACGAGCGGTTTACTGGCTCCAGTAAAACATTAAACTACAATGTTAAAATTATGTTTAAAACAGTGCTTCATTATTCAACAATGAATTTGATGTTTTTCTCTGGGAAACTTAGATAATGTATAGGCATAAAGATACTTGGGTTAAGAAAAGTAGATACATTTGTCGTTCGCTTAAGAACAGTCTATCTATACATTTCATTTCAAAGTCTCTCAGAGAATCAAATAAATAAATCAGTCAATGCCTTACTGCTCCTTATTATTTCTTTTTCGTACGATACATTGGGTAGCACTATGTTTGGATTAATGCGTAGAAAAAATTGTCATAATCAAATTCGTAGTTTTCAATACTCGCAGCAACGCAGCAAACAGTAAGAATGACAAATCCATGGTTGTCATGTAGTCAGTGATAGTAGCATACACATTTTCCATGCAAACATTCTTCAAGTTTTGAATTAAGAGTAGTTTACAAGTTCCAGATCAAAACTGGGTATACACTTGATTCACGGTTTATGTCATATAATGCTCCAACTTACAGAATACTGTCTTAGAAGCAACAAGTTGCATTATCATAAATAATAACTATAACATTTTGATAATTCTTTGAAAGTATAAACGATATGATTTTTGTAGATTTGCATGCTTTGCACTTAATAACAATTAACTGCTTCAGTTGCTATAATTGAATCAGTACATGCAGAATCTTATATATTTATTCTTAATTTCAGAACTACAAAGAGGTTCTTCGGCGGCCTGAATTCACTTATCTACACACACCTGCATGACTTCAATACTTTGTACGAGAAAGAGAGACTACCAAATCAACCTCCACAGCTAGCTTTCTATCATTTGTGATAGGTTCTACTGGTGAAAGGTCAATTATCCCTTACGCTGCTAACATTATAGGTGAGCTATACAAGTTTTTTGTACTGTTATTTTTAGACACGACCATTTCACGTGCATGTCATTGCAAATTTTGCTAGATTGGGATTAAGTAAGATACTTTATCAAAAATCGACCTTTTACATATTAACTTTTACGACGTTTTATGTGACAAGGAGATATTTTCAATATATGAATATCTATAAACGGTCTTGTTTACATGTATTTTCACAATAAGCTGCATTTATTTCAATACTTAACACTGTCTTATTGTCTGTTCACTCATGTTTTATTTTCATATGTCTGGAATTATTTTTTGTTTCAGCTCACCTTTGTGATGGAAGGAGTATAAGTGAATAGCACAAATATAAAACGAAATTTGTGAGACAAATATTTCTTATGAAAACGAAAAACGAACTATAATATTGTACGAAAAATTTATTTATTGAATCTTTATTTTATGTATAAAACTAACTTATAACGAATTGTATTCAATTTCTAACAATCTTGAACAGCAACAAAAATATACGAAACAAGTTTATTATCCACCATGCATAACTTAATACAATGCTGAATTATATGTTGCATCTTTATTTAATTATTTAAAGTAATAAAAAATCTTGGTAAACTTATAACTGCGTGTCATTTTGTTTCCTTACCAACTTTAAAAAACATTTTTAACTGTTTGCATTAACTAATCATCTTTTATCTCATTTTTACCATATATTATGTTACATTACGAAAATGGCTGATAAGGTATCTAAGAACTCGGATTTTACAAATGTTTCATATCGATTGCACGGTGTTTCGAAAAATAAACTTATTAAATCAGACATGTCTAAAACTCCCAATTCTAATGAGCATAAGTTCCATAATGTCACAGAGCAGCATCGAATGAAAAAAACATCATCGGTAAAACCAAATAAAACACGTGTAACAATAAAAGAATTGAAAAATCGATTAAGTGTATCTTATGCATCTAATAAATCAATCTCGTTAACAAAACCTAATCGTGATTTGTCTTCAAATACTCTAAATATTCCTGCATCTAAATTTGTAACCGATACAGAATGCTCAATAAATGATTCTTAAAAACAATCAGTCGTAATAAACCAAACAAAAATGATTACGCTGGATAAGACACACTTTTCAAATTTTAATGATGTACAGGTTCACAATGCAACAGTCAAACATCACAGAAGGAAAATACTTATGCCAACCAATCAGATTGGCTATAAAAATAGTAAAATAGATCAAATAATTGATTTAGATCAAGAAATGTATTCAGATTCTAATTATGTAACTGACAATAGAATAACGCATTATGTACGGTACAGCGAGAATTTGAAATATGATCAAGTGAATACTCCTGTACAATCTTTGTCTCACAACTCGACTGATTGCAGAGATTTAAGTCGAACTCACTCTTATATGGTACCTGAATGCACATCGTTGGATATGAAAAATTGTTGGAACAATACAAAGCTTGATGTAACAAATAAACGTCCAAATAATGATGTACACGTGAACAGTAACAGCAAAAAACTACGGAGTGAGGCTTTTATACCGTACAATGTTCTTGTAGATATTAACACATCTACAAAACCATTAAATGATATTTCATGTAGCAAGTTCTGTATTAACATGAAACGTTTTATAGTCCTTAAAAGAGTAGCATATGACAAATACGATGTTATATATCATTTAAGTACGTTGCCAAATAATCAGCAGCATCTTGTTCGGAGTAATACTTACCTTCAAAAAAAAAAGACCGTGTATAGAACACAAATACGACAGGTACAAAACAATCATACGTTTTCAAATTATCATACACAAAATACAAATATAGTGGAAGTCTTTTCCAGTATTCCTATCTTAATCGACACACATGTTAAGCAGCTCTATCAAACCACTCGTACTTTAAAAAAAAACGCCTATCGATGTTACAAATAAGTTTAATATTTCTTTAGAAAACCGTGTGAAAAAACATTATGTTGGTACAATGGATGTTTTATGTATTCATTGTGAAGCAAAACATTTCGCTCAAGAAAAGGTATCTTCAACAAACTCGTTTAATGATTGTTGCAATCATGGTAAAGTACGTTTAGATACATTTGATCATAAATTTCCAAATGATCTACAATTACTTTTTGAAGGTAAGCATGAAAAATCGAAGGAATTTTTTTTAAATTTTCGGCGATATAATAATTCTTTATCTTTTGCCTCCTTCAATGCTAATGTCATTAATTTTAATGAACGACGACCTGGCCCTTATTGTTTTAAAATCCAAGGCAGTATTCAGTATCAGATCAATACAGCTTTAAAACCACATCCAGAGCAAGATCCTTCATATGGTCAGTTATTTATTTATGATGCTGAAGAAGCCACAAAATTTCGTTTAAACAAAAGTACAGTAGATTTTGAACTTATGAAAATGTGAGATACTATCATGAGGAAGCATAATGTCTTTGCAAAGTCATACATTATGATGGGTGAAGAAATTAAAACACAAGAATTACAAAGAAATTCTGGAAATCCTGCTTTGCGTGAACTACATTTAGCTTTTACTAATAAAGAAGGACTCAACTTGAATAGATATAATATTCAAAGATGTAATGAAGTTGCAGCTATTTTCACAACGAATGCTGATGGCGAGATTCCTGATTCTTATGTGGTCATTCGAAATAAAAATTCCAAAGAGCTGAAAAGAGTCAGTTCTATGAATTCTAATGTAGAACCATGGACGTATCCCTCATTTTATCCACATGGCTTTTCATCAGGATGGCACAAAGATATGAAGAAAGATGGAAATCGTAGAATAACTAGATTAAATTATACTTCGTATTTATTAGGTGATCGACAAAATATTTTTAATCTGATTCTTTTGGGACGACGTTTATTACAACAATACATTGTAGATAGTTATGTTGAAATTTAAAGAGATAGAATTAATTAGTGTAATTTAAATAAAAAAAAGTTAAGGGCGGAATCATATCAAGGATTGATTGATTACATACATTCAATGACAGATAATACTTCAAATCACAAAATTGGTAAAATTGTGATACTTCCATCAACTTTTATCGGCTCACCACGAAATATGATACAAAAATATCATGATTCCATGGCAATAGCCAGAGTACATGGAAAACCAGACTTATTTATTACTATGACTTGTAATCCCCAATGGCCAGAGATAGTTGAAAATCTTAAGGAAGGCAAAAGCCGCATGATCGTCCTGACACAGTTGCTCGAGTATTTGATAAAAAAAAAGTGCTCTTATTGAAAGAATTGTAAAGAAAAAATTGTTTGGTTTAATTGTTGCGTATATATTATCTGTTGAATTTCAAAAACGCGGCTTACCTCACGTTCATAATGTTTCCCCTTTAGATAGAAGTAGTAAGATGACAACTCCTGATAAAATTGATATGTTTATATCAGCTGAAATTCCAGATGCAAACATTTATCCCATGTTACATAGTTTGGTCATGAAACATATGATACATGGACCATGTGGTGATTGGTGTTTTAAGGATGGAAAATATTCGAAAGGCTATCCAAAATCGTTTCAATACGAAACTGTGATGAATGATAATAATTATCCTACTTATCGTCGCAGAGATAATGGTAAGGTTTATGAACGTCCCGGTGGCTATTATGTCGATAATCGTCACGTTGTACCATATTGTCCTGAGTTATTGCTTGAATTTGATTGACACATTAATGTTGAATTGGTATCGCGTATTTCTGCTGTAAAATATTTGTTTAAATATGTCTTGAAAGGCCATGATGCTGCTGCAATGACGGTTACTGATAAACCGATATCATCATCATTAGAAACAAATAATGCTTCTACTATAATAGATCATGATGAAATCAAAACCTATATAGAATCCAGATATGTCAGTCCAATTAAAAAGGCAACGAGAATAAAGTATGTAGAAAAGAGAAGTACAGAGTATAGCCAGGGCACGATGTGTGGCCATGCTGGCTAGTAAAAGACTGACCACATTCATCGAATATTCCGATTATTCCATATAACTTCTTACGCTGATAACATCTCCAATGTCGCGTTCGTACTTGCTACATACGCTCACACACTTATTCCTAGTCCAGAATATAACACCTACAATATATATGTATAAGAAGAAGGCTTGGAAAGTAATGAAAAATCATTTTCAATAATAAATATTTATTGAATCATATAAAATGGATGATTAACATATTTTTAATAAAATATTTTACAAACACGCAAGAGTCCAGTCCTACACAGGACAACTCTACACAAGTACTCTACAACTTATATCACTAAAACTGTATAATAAAGTGACTACATATGGTGTGGAGTGCTTGTGTAGAGTTGTACGGTGGAGGACTGGAACCTTAACCCAGTAAATGGAGCTTAACTCATAAAATTACCCTATTTACGCTTGAAGAAAAAAAATTCAGGATGTCACGAATGACAGACCCCAGAAATAAGAACTCCAAAGGTTACTAAATGTGTACAAATCCATTAAAAGGGAGAACGATATCAAGTTAATGATAGATAGGAGATGGAAGTCATGTGCGTAAATAGCATGGCAAATAAAGAAAACAATACATGAGATGCAATGAATTTATTACAAAAGAAAAGCAACTTTCAAACGTTAGTCTTTTTCAAATTACGTTGTTTTCAAACAATATAAAAAATCATTTCTAAATAACGTATACATGTCTGCAATAAATTGTAAAAATTGTTATTTTCGACCTATCTTGCTTACCCATCGAGATATAGCGTATTTTTTGTTTTTCAATTGCCCGACTGTATGTTTGTTTACCCTTTAGGGTACCCGTAAAAATAGTTATTTTTAGCCTATCTGGCTTTCTGATTAAGATATTGCGTATTTTTAAATATTTCGAGATTATGTGTGCACAAAACCGAAAATGGTAATTTCTGCACACGTGTCATGATTTCCTAAACATGCTATTATTTTTTTTTTAAACTTTTTCATAATAATTCAATACGGATACATTCAGAACACTGGAACTAAGGTTATGTTCTGACATCACCAACACCTCTCTAGTTATGCTCCAGGATTTTTTTTTTCCTTTACATAACCCATAAGAATTGTTATTTTTAATGTCGCGTATTTCCAAATAGTTTGAGGTTAATTCATAATAAAAACCTGTCCAATAAATAATGGGCATTTGCAGCGATCTGCTGTGCCTGCAAAATTTTTTGGTAATTTTTTACTGTATTTAAATGAAAATTAGAACAAGTCTTTACATTTATGTATTACACATACATGCGGGCACACCCACACTCATTCACGGTGACATCCACACGTATGTACATACGTACAGACAGACACAGTAAACGCACGGTATGCATAATACCCTATACATTGACTATATAAGTATATATGTGGCGGAATCTCTACGTGAACGGTGAGACTGGACTAGTCACCGATCCACTTATGTTGCTGAACTATAAAATTTTTTAAAGAGTAAGAAGCAATAAAAATTAAATAATTCAGCCATAGAACCTCGTATGATTTAACCAATAATGTAAAAAGGGCTCCCTTTTTCTCTTTTCTAATGCCTGTACTTACGGTAAAATAATGTAAAACTTTGCTTTCAAAGTTTCGAAAAAAATTATTCAATTAAGTCAATCAAATAAATAATTCACCAATAATTATTAAAACAAATTAATTACTAAACAGTGAATAATAATTTTAAATTAAAAATAAGTCATGAACTATAGTAGAAGAGGCAGTAAAAGTATTTGTCCAAAAGCGATAGCTTGTTGGTAGATGGATGCGGTATTCGGCTAATGTGGATAAGGTCGTGAGTTCAAACGGTGTAGAAAGTTTTTTTTTTATCTTTTCAGGAATTAACCAATTCAAATGTACTTTCCTTACACATTTTAAAGATAGAGAAAATATTAATTTGAATTTACTTGAGGTTTACATTGAATTCACTTTCGTTACACATTTCCAAAACCACTTCCGTTACACATTTTCGAGAGAGAGAGAGAGAGAGAGGAAATGTTGAGATCGTTGATTTACCCTCTGCATAACGCGTTATTAGAAGTACAACTTTAAAAAATTAATTGATATGAAGAAAATTTTTTTTAAATTCAGTGAGTAATAAGTACATTACGGGTTATAATTAAATAATATTTATTTTTATTACTATCTTTATTCATAACAGGAATCATATTTTTTCCTTTAAAATTGTATTCAATTGCTGCTAGTATGATTCGCGATAAATATCTAGCATGCAAAAGATAATAAGTAATCGCTACAAAATAAGAACAAGCGCCCATGGCCATCATGCCGCTGGCACATTTACAATAAGACCTTACTATTCCACAGTTACCAATAGAGTGAGGACGATAATGAAGGTAATGATTGTACAAATTTCTTCTTATATCTCGAGACTAGACTTGTTTTTTAATAATGTCGGCAGTTTCTCATAAGGACTTACATGCAGGACTCTATCATCATTTAATAACTCTGCTAAACATGAAATAGATTGCTGTAACTGATACGTGCCCGTCAAAAAATCGTTAAATCTAGGTCTGTCATTTCTGGAACATCATCTACAACGTAAGAAGTTACTGGGATGAAGATTTATGTCTACTTCACCTACCAGTTTTGCTCTCTATTGCTGGTGCATTTACATCATTTGCTTCAATAACGCTGTCAAGTATTGCTTTATTTAAAGCTATGTCACATGGGTATTTACCAGAAAACAAGCAATTCTACAATAAATTATTACTTAAGATAGCAATTTACTGTCTAATTATTGGGGAAGCAGTTTTAATTTTTCAACGAATACACCGTGCACTGCCTCTGCTACCCACAAAATCATTGTAACTCGACGAAAGTAAGTATTATAATAAATATAGTTATTATTATAATAAAAAGAAAGTAAAATAATTCAGCAGCTGTTAGCTGTTTGTTCTAAATTTAGTTAGTATTGTAGCATCGTTTTCATTAGCGTAAGAAGGACCAAGTACATCAACCATACAGCCATCGTTAGCTCAAAGTGTAAACAGTTTACACATAGGCACTTTTTTTTTGTCCAGAGTATGATTTGCGTTGGTAACCGTTCTCTAAAATTATTTAGCGACTTACGGAGGTGCCGTTAGCTATTAAACAAGTTGATTTTCATTTACATAATGCAATCGATTCACCGTTTCAGCTGTATAATGATTGATTTATTCATCTCTCTTAGCAGCTTAAAGTCCAAATCGAGTAGAACATCTTTTTGAATGCCTGAAAAATGCTTGTGCAAAAATTAGACTTTTATTGAGGACGATTAAGTCCAAGAATAGAATAAATAATTTAGTTTAAGTTCTTAGTACGTGGTTTTATTTAAAATACAACTAATCCTTGGGTTTTCGAACGATTTTTTGAATTTCTTAGCGACGTTATAATTTCTTGTAAAGATATGAGCTGTTCTCAAGTAAATCCTATAAGTATGGAAATTCTTTTGTCAGAGAGAGGAAAGTCACTAATTTTATTAGTTAAATCAGAATCACACGATATTCTCATGGATTGAAACAATTTTAGGAGATCATGTTTTTTTGCCGAGCTCGAACTTGATATCGTAGAAACATTGTTTATTTCTGGATTAGAAAAAAAAATATCGATAATCATGATGTTTTCATTACCTTACATGCGGCTGTACTTGCTGTGAAAATAAATTGCAAAATACAAACAATACGATGAAAAAAAGTTTCACTCTAAATGGTCATAGTAGTTTTATTTGATAAATCGCGTCAAATAACTGCGCATGTGCCAGAGCCCGTAAGAGGGTCGATCTACTCTCCCCTTTATGCTGATCGGCCCCCATCCGAACCCTGGCATGTGCATAGATAGTCGACGTGGTTTATCAAACAAAACAAAACATTAATTTCTTTTATAACTGATGACTCTGAAAAAAAAATTCCGAATAAGCTAAATAAGTTTTAATCCTGCAAAATAAGCTACGAAACTCGGTGTGTGTATTCATGAAAATCATTTATTTCACGTATGCTTCAAAAATCTTTGAAGATTATATTTAGCTGATTATAATCGATAACTTTAAAATAAGTTGCAAATTAAACGAATGAGAATTTCAATAATTGTCAGGGTGCCAGAGATATTAGATGTGGTGGTCTTCTGAAACTGAGTGAATAGGGGCTTAAAATAAAAAATAAAAAAGTATGGAGAATGAAAAATAAAATCCTGAGGCTCTACATCAAGCTAGATACGCGTCATTGGTTGTTCCTTTTATTTTTTATTACATTAAAAACCATCAATTTAAAAAATAGTTTGGAAAAAAAATTTTTAGGTATAATTGTACACAACGATTAAACATTTTTAAAAATAAAAAATTTTCATCATTGATTCCCCAGGCAATAAAGATAGTGAAACGCAAAAAAAATGAAATTTATTATGCAACTTAAAGTTAATTTAATTTTATATAAATAAGGTATATTATATCAGTCGGTAAGATTATCATTATGCACTAAAATCGATAACAAAATTCCAAATGGCGGGCTGTTGCAGAATTGTTTAGTTGCGACTTTTGATTCACTATACCATGTGGTAAAAGCAGCGTATCGACATCTGCTTTGCTGAAATCGGTAGAT
>JAPYYV010001704.1:23138-59616 GCA_030522625.1 Copidosoma aretas
GATCTCCATAATTACTTAAAAATGCCAATTTTTAAATGAATCAATTATAAGTTAATTAAAATTGTATTTTTGGTAGTTTATAGCCTAGACTATCGCCACTTAGTGCAATTGATTGCGCTTTTCTTTGAATGTGATTAATGAAAAGAAATGTTTTCTGTGGGACTAACAGAAGCCGAGATACCATACATTTAGTTTTTTTAAGCGTAGTGCCAGTCTTTATTACTTCTATAACTTTGTAAACAGCCAGAACTCTCTTTCGTGTCTACTTTAAAGCTGAAATTTTTTTCAAGTCGATTGAATTTACCGCTGTGTTGGAAACAGTTGTTAAAATTAATGATAAATTGTTTGTGGAACACGGCAGTTCGGCGTCTGCAGTGTGCCGATGTGGTGCTAAGGACTAGCCCACGTTTCGGTGCAGATCGCCTCTGATTAGCTGAGCAGTTGCGCGTCGTTTAATCATTGCAAACTACACTACGCACAAATACAAATAGCCCGACTACTTTGACCAAATAACCCAGTGCGCTCGTAAGTCAATCCCAAGTAACCCAATAGACTAGACTACCTGCAGGACTTGTTATTAAATAATTAAACTATATCCCAAACAGTCGATCCCACATAACTCAACAGGCTTACTCGCAACAACATTAGTATATTAATGGAGTTTAGGATGAGCCAAGTTACATTATCAATTATATTAGCTTATGCCGGCAATTTAACACACCAAATGAAAGAGATACATTGTAAACTTTTTAATCCCACCTGACCCAGCGCGTTCTCTTCGGTGCGCTTTAGTTTATTAATTGAACAAACTCAATACCAAGTAATCCAGCGCATTTTCTTTGTTGCGCATTAGTTTAACAATTATACAAACAAAATCTCGAATAAAATATCAAGTGACCCAGCGCGTTCTCTTGGTTGCACTTTAGTTTATCAATTGAACAAACTTAATACCAAGTGATCTGATGCACTAACTTTCCTGCGCTCGAGTTAATTCAAATAAATAAGCTATACCGCGAGGAAATTATAGCAGCATGGATTTTGCGAAATTAAGTAACATGAAACATAAGTTAAATAAAGGACAAAGTTCGTTGTAGAGTTAACGTACAGTTATTACTACAGTGGACTTCAGATGAAGTTAGAGGTTATGTTAATCTAAGTCTACCGTGTTCATAACTATACAACAACTTAACGAGAAAGTTTATCTTGAATTTAGCGTGCTTTTGACGTGACTTAACTTTGGAAGCTTGATGCTGGTTGGAGTCGCCGTTGAACTAAAAAGCACTATGTTAGAGTCCGGCCAACAAAATGATTGTTTGTCCACACATTTATTCGCTTTTTGGTAAACGACATACATCTCTATAATATAGCAAAATAATATTAGTGTTCATCTCGTCAAAAATTTGGTCCTTTTATTAAAGTAGTAGCAGAAAATGCTGGAGCCGTGAAAAATATGCGTTAACAAGCAGATAAATGTTTTGAACTAATTATTAACGTTTTATTCAAAAATAAACTTGACGAACACAAAGTATTTAAAAATAATACATATTATAAAGTTTTAATTGATGAGAGTACCAACGTGAGTGCCAAAAAATTTTTATGTATTCGTGTAAAATATTTTTTACGAGAAAAATACTATCCTCTAGCATCTTTTGCAACTGATTAAAGTGGATGCAAAACGTGGTAGCGCATTAGAATTGTTCTCGGATTCAAAAAAATTTTTCGGCGATAATTCAATTAACAAAAAAAATTTTGTTGCCCTTTCATGTGATAACGCGAGTGTGGTTTTCAAAAGTATCTACGCCATATTGTTCGACACTTAACTGTAAGAAATTCTATATGCTATACTGCCGTGATTATTGCAAAAATGTAATGTAGTTTTTTGCCTAAAGAAACATAACATCTCGCTCGCGGAGTTTCTTCTTATCTTTCGTGTAGTCCGAAACGAACCGTAGATATATCTAAAAATTAAAAGCTTCTAAATTTACCGGATAACAAAGCTTCAATGTTTTTGGGGACGTGATGACTTGAAGCGTACAACTGTTACGATCGACTTCTTTGCATGTGGTCAGCTTTAATCAATTTGTTTTACAAAAAGATTTTTGAAAAAACTGTCTCTTCGCGAAATGACGAAAACACTGAATCAAAAGCGGAAAATACTACATTTACTGCCAAACAATGCTATTAAAGCCTACATCACTTTTTTAAATTTTAATTCAAGTTATTTTATTTTTTAATGCGAAATTATGAAGAAAATCTTTTAAACACATGAGATACATGAATCAATAAACAAATTACTTACAAACCTCGCGTTGAATTTCCTTATACCAGAGTCTCTTGATGATATTTTGTCTGTTACTACCTGTTACTAATACAAAATATTTATTTCGGATCTTGATGCCCCAACATTATGAAAAAAATGACGAACAAAGAGGTCTAAAATTTACTGAAGAGTTGTCAAAATTTTTATGCAAGTGCCTTCGGTGATATCCGTGAAAGTTTACTTACGAATGATGATATTTATAAAAACATATAATTTCTTGATCTGCGTATATCGTTGGACAAGTGTGGACGTAAACATTTTCATAATTTGTCCGACGGTTAATAAGTACTTTCCATTTTTAAATGCTGAACCAATTGCTGTCGAGTACTGAAATCTGTAAACGTATTTTAATGATACCGAACAAGATTTATTAATTAATATAGAAACTAAACCATTTTAGAGCAAGATACAAAATAAAAAAATGACTCCAACGAACACATTTTCCCTGCGTCAACGTTATTAATTAGAATAATTTTTTTAATTCTTTATTCGAATGTCTGTGCAGAACGAAATTTTTCTATTGTAAACGACTTTAAAGACGAAAAGAGTGATCAAAAGGGTAATTCTTTTCTTAAAATAAGATGCTTTTCAAAATCGTACGGTACAGAATAAAATATAAATTTTGAAAATATTGATATAAAAAAAAATCAGTGCAGCATGTTCAATACCACCAATATTTACTCCAAGTAATTTTTCGAATTTGATATTCAATGCGCATTATCTGTAAATAATCTATTTTGTGTGTTTTTATGTATCTAACATAACAGTATTTTTGTCCAATAAATTCAGGTGGTAGTAGAGCTGCGAGACCTTTCTACCTTATTGATTCTAAAGCAGAGCATTTTTCGTAAAATTAGAAAAAAGATAATTTTTGAACCGTCTCGTGGCGAGATTGATCCGTTATTGGAACTATTGTGAGTTGACGGTTAATTTTTAACTGTTTATTAATGATGACAGGTTTTAAAAGGATTTGCACCTTCTAATAAAGCCAGAATAAAATTTTTTTTGCAATAATAATGAACAGAAAAAGGCAATAGTACCAATAAAAAATCCAACATGCCGTAGACAGTACTGGGTGACGTGAAAAACTGTCTATAATTCCCGTATGACCAAAAAACCAGTAGAATACTTTAAAATTCCAGAAAATGATGTGCATAAAAATCACGCAGCTACCTGCGCAGGTGAGCAAGCGCATCAGATAAGTAAGAATAAGCTTCCAGCGTAGTTTATCAACCGAATAATCCAAAGTGCTGGCAAGTAAGTTTATTTGCTATAATGAACTCGTGCGAAAAAGAGCGAGCTCGTCAGGTAACTTGTAATTCAGTTTATACAATTAATAAACTAAAATGGTGCCAAAATAACGCACTGAGTCTCTTAGTACTGAGGTTATTTAATTAATAAACTCGAGCGCAACCAAGAGAATGTGCTGGGTCACTTGATATTTTGTTCGAGATTTTGTTTTTGTAATTGATAAACTAAAGCGCAACAAAGAAAACGCACTATGTCACTTAGTATTGAGTTTGTCGAATTAATAATCTAAAGTGCAACCGAGAGAATGCGCTGGGTCACTTGATATTTAGTTCGAGATTTCGTTTGTGTAATTTAGAAACTAAAGCGCAACAAAGACAACGCGCTAAGTTACTGGGTATAAAGTTTGTTCAATTAATAAACTAAAGGGCAACCAAAAGAACGCGCTGGGTCTCTTGAAATTGAAAAGTTTATAATATATATTATTTCTTTGATGTGTAAAATTGCTGGCATAAGATAATATAACTGGCTATATAACTTGACTCATCTCAAATTATAATATGATTAATGTTGTGGCGAGTAAACCTGTTGGGATACGTGGAGGTATGGGATACAGTTTAATTATTTAATAACAAGCAGTGCGATCTGCGCTAGAGCGTGCGTGAATTCTCAGCACCACATAGCACAGTAGTTCGAAACGTAAAAAAAGGGTCAAAAATTCCGCTCCAAATGAATTTTGCTCCAATAACTTATTCTTTCGTACAGATTTACTTGTATTGACCTCTACATAAAGAATCCGTTTTCCTCGCCTATGCATCTCATCGCATGTATCGTGTAGGTGGCACCAAAGTCTTCACCATGGCCAAACTTGGTTGATTATCTCTAATTTGTACAAACAGTCGGACTAGAAAAAATTGTAACGTGGGATTAGGTGGCAATGAGGTGCTTTGCGAAATCAATCTCAACTCGTTATTAGTATTACATTTTATCAACCAATTCTCGTGAAGGCAGAGTCGCGCGTGTGCTCCTATCGTTCGACCCGACGTCTACTCCACGAATTAGCCCGATACTGATCCTCCAACCGTGGCGTGCTGGGCCCTACATATCCTCGCTCTCCCCTGCTCGAGCTCTCCGCTTAAATAGCTGCATTGTCAACTAGGTGAGTCAGTGCGATGTGCCCCGCATATCGTACGCAACACGTCCAAGGTCGCGGCGTCGTTCGCCCTCGACGACGCTATATCTTGTCTAGTGGCTGCCGAACTATGATTGTGTGTGTAGTGCACGTATTATGTTGTTTGTGTTGTCTGTTTCGCAAGTGGTAATTCACTCATTCTTCCACTCTACTAGAGAACCGCCGTTCTCTTCACATTAATACTTACACTCTTGTCTCTCGTCCTGTACTCACGTGTGATCTGTGTATGACAATTCTGTTTATGTATGCGCTCTGCCTTCTATAATATCTATCGTATTTCTGCGGTATTTTGTTAGTAAACCTATATCTAATACATGAATTTTCATTTTACAGTATTCTTATTATCATTAGAATTGTTGTTATTAATGTTCTTGTTATTACTATTGCTATTATCATTACAATTGCAATTACCATTACAATATCATTATCATTTTGCGTATATTGTACTTATTATTACTGCTACTGTTACTATTATTATTATTATTATCGTTAGTATTGTTACTAGTACTATAGTTACAATTACCATTGATTACTATTATTATAATTACAATTACCATTGCAATCTTATTGTCATTTTGCATGTATTTCCTTATTATTTCATAGTTCTTAACATTATTTATTTTTCTTCTTCTGCGACGAGATTCCCTTTATTACTTTTGGCGTCTTCATGTGGACTCGCGACCCTTGGGAGATGCTTCTGTCCCCTATAGGAGTTAATGTATCGGTAAGGACTACCGGATTATTAATTAGGTGTCTTGGAGCCCGCTTCTGCATTTCGATGTCTCCGTCACCATCCATGCGTACTCCTTGCAATCGGAAAATTCCTCTTTCGTTAGCAGAGTTTCGCGTACGCGTTGGATTATATCCGTCAATTTCGTTCCTACTTTTATTCTGTCATTGAGCCCGTGCTCCTGATTATCGAGTTCCAGTAACCCATCCCTTTTAATTATTGTTTCTATTAATTCTAGTAGATTCCCTTCTCCTACTCCCTTTATATTTTCATAATTTCTTTCAAGTTAAAGTACGAGTTTTTAAACCTTAATATCTGAATTTTTCCCTTCTCTTGGCCCGGGTGTAACCTTGTTTCGGATGTTTGGGCTGTGCAGTCTCTCGCTAGATTTATTACTCCTGAGTTTGTGACTTTCAGCGTCTTATGCTCGGTATGTTTACACTGCACATGTACCTTCTCCTCTCCCAAAGTACTAAATGCATACTGATTCTTTGCATGGATGCGTGTCCAATATGTGCCTCTTAATTTGGCCATTATTATTGTACATTCTTCCGGTTTTTTCACCGTTTCGCCGTATAAAAGTCGTATTTCGCAAGGGTGGTCTTCTTCTACCTCTTGTGCTGGTTCCATTTGTTTACATATTCGTAATTTCCCAGCTTCTTGAATTGCTGTACTACTTCTTGCGGTATTGGTGCAAATCTATTCGCACTCGCGCTGCTTGCTATGTATTCTTATATCGACTGTAGATATGCTACTACGTCCGTGGAGTTCAACCCTACTTGATCCGCTGGCAACAATGATATTCTAAGGAGATCTAGATTTTCTTTTGTCACTAAGGGTATTTCTACGTAGTACATGATTTTTCCATTACATTTTAAGGTAGCTATATCTGCGATATCCCCAATATCCTTTTCTGTTGTTTCATTTTCTCTCCCCGGGAACTAAAGATCCGGTCTGAGTTGTTCCGACAAAAGTTTTGCTTCGGCCGTAGCCCCCAATGCTGCCTCTGGTAGATGCGACACGCCCTGACTAGCTAAATATATTATATCCGTTGCTGTTCCGAATCACGATACAAGTTCTTCGGTTAATTGTTCAAACTCCTACACCTTTTCTGATATTCTGTCATATCTGCCTATAAATTCCGTAACTATTTTTAACCCTTCCTCTGTTATTTTTCCCGCTTTGTCTTCGAACCTTTTAATGCTCTGAAATTCTTGTACATCATCACCAAACATTGTAACTCTCAATTGTTCTGCTAGGTGCTTAGTTGTATCGGTTGTGTTAGTCAGTTTTGATTCTACCAATTCCTAAAAATATCCTGATATCTGTTTAAACAATTTGCTTAAACAATCGTTTTTTTGCATATTAAATGCCGTATTTGTGTTCAAAACACCGAAAAACCATAAAAACCACTAGACTAGCGGTACACCCCTAAAAAGATGCTAAGGAAATGAAGGTAGTTGACCTGTAGGATTCTACAGGTTTAAAATTTGTTTAATAAATTCGTTATGTTATTTCGTACAAAAAAGCTTGTAAGACTTTTTTAATTCTGATAAGACGGAATTCGTTATTGACAAAAACTTGCAAAACAATATAAATACAAAATTTGTATGAACATTGTTTGGTAAGGTTAATTTGGCCGAGATAAAAACTCTTTGTTTTCTGATATTTTTTTAAAAAATGCACTGCATTTTAGTCATAGGCGATTTAATGTCGAAAAAAGACTTAAGATATTATTTTAAAGAATTTATTACGCAGTTTATACTGAAGATTATTTATTTTTTTTGTGGGAAAATATTCGTTTAGTTATATACATACAGGTCATATTTTTTTTCGGGTTAATTTTAAATATATCATCAAAAAATTGGAATCAATTTCGAGCAAATTCGTTTGTTTTGGCATCACAGAATGAAATACGAAATTGACAGAAAATCTGTTTTCAAATCTTGTCTTCATTGCTTGATAAAATCCGTCAACACTTTTAACTATTTTTACACTTATTTATTTGTAAGTTTTTTTTTTAATTCAAAATAAGCATTATTCGCTGATTTTTTGATCTTTGGAGAAACGTTTTAAGTAGGTTTCATTTTATTTATTAATTATCATGATTAATAGTTAAACGTTTCTATGATAATTATTGATACAAAACATAAATAGATTGTTCTAACTAGCCTTTCTAAAACTAAAACATAATTTCTTCTACATAAATGTGTATAAAATATATGTTTGAATTAAATATGGACGTCATGCATGGAAAAAGAAGAAAAATATATATTTAATAGAATTTTTACAGAATTGTATACATTTATTTATACAAATACATACTTTAAGTAAGTTTTACTACACAATAATACTAATACTGTTCAGCATTATTCCATTTTATTTAGGAATTATAAATAGTTATTAATTACAGAAAAAGTTACTGCTATATCTTACGATTGCATTTTCGATGAAATAATTTCGATGAGGAATGAAATCTTAAATTGACACGTATTCTGATAGAAAATTTCAAAATCCCCGTCATGACTTTCACAATTTATAACATGATACACCCCTGAATTCAACAAACAGACAGCTAAAATCGAATAATTAATTATTCAATTGCATCTTAATGATACGAAAAAAGCATTAATCAAAAAAGCTATTGATAACTATTCTAATACTCTTAAATTTTAACTTGTGTAAAACAGTGTATTACGGCTGCAGAAACAAACTGCAACAGTGACTCGAATTACACAGACCTTTCCATTACAACGAAAGGCTTGACGACTATATCTATAAGTAAGTAAAATGCCATATTATAAAATAATTATATTAAATATCAATTACGAAGATTCATTGCCGGATTAGCACAATACTTACAATCTTCAAAAGATGACCGCAAGTTTACTAATGAAAATAACTGTGTTGTGCGTTGATAAACAAATAAGAATACTTACATATTGAAACGTAAATTATAATTATGAAGAATAAGTAAATCATCACACTGACGTCTCATAACAAAAAATACACATCCTGTTGAAACCGTGCGTGTTTGAGATTGTTTTTTTAAATCTAACAGATACCGTTACTTTTGTGTAACTAACATTTTTTCTACACTACTTACTTTAATTTAAAAAACCATTGTTTGGAAAGCTAGCCAGCTCCCTATAGAGTTAATAGAGCGTAATAAAATTATTAAAAAAAATTTATGTACTCACCATAGTAACCTATTGATCATTAAGATGAATGAATAAAACAAAACCTACTCAAAACATTTTTTCGAACATCAAAAAACCAAAGAAAATGCTTATTTTGAATTCAAAAGTGTAACTTAGAAGAAAATAAGTGTTAATAAATTTTATCGGGCAATTAAAAAATGTTTTGAAAATAGATTTTTTGTCACCTTAATATTTCATTCTGTTATGCCAAAAAGAACGAGGTTGTTCGAATTTTATTTCAAATTTTTGAGGGGATATTCAAAATTGACTCGTACAAAAAAAATATGACCCATAAAAATACAACTAAACGAATATTTTCCCGCAAAAAAATTAACAACTTTTTAGTAGAAACTGCGTAATAAATTCTTTAAAGTAGTAATTTTAGTCATTTTTCGACATTAAATCGCCTATAACTGAAAAGCAGTGCATTTTTTAAGCAAATGTTAGAAAATAAATAGAGCTTTTTTTGGCCCAATTAACCTAATTAAACAATTTTTATATCAATTTTTTATTCATTTTTTTTTCAAGTTTTTTGTTGATAACAAATTCCATCCCATTGGAATTGAAAAAGTCTAACAAGCTTTTTTGTGCGCATTACTATAGCAAATTGATTTGAAATAATATTCACCTGTAGAATCCTACAGGTCACCTACCTTCGTTTTCGAAGCATCTTTTTGAAGGTGTAGCGCTTGCTTACACTGTGTACCAAGGTTTTCTAATCGAAACGTTTGTACAAATTAGACATTAACAACCAAATTAGGCTAAGGTGACTACTTTGACGCCACCTACACAATACATGCGATGAAATGCACATGCAAGAAAAACGGATTCTGAAATTACTGGTTAAAACTAGTAAAACCATTCGAAAAAATAATTTTTTGGAGCAAAATTGAGTTCAAGCGGTAATTTAGGCCCTTTTTTTTGCGTTCCGGACCGCTGTGCATCGGCGCACTGGGCGTCTGTAGCCAGCAGCGCGCTGCACAAAACGTCAATGCTACTGCCGAAACCTTAGTTGATTAATTAATCACTGATTAATAATAACATTTACAAAAATGCGCTTGAATCTATTTCTGTATAATTTTTTCTTAGCTTTATGATAAAGCTATCTATTTCATCGTATCTCCGCTATCACTCACCGTAAACTGCATTTATTTCAACTATGTCACTTCTTAGGCTGCAGATAGGCGTTTTTTTGAGTACATTATTCAATACGAATAATTTAATGTGGACAAAATATTAGGATATCGATTCGTTATTTTTTCAAATATATCCTTAAATACGTATTAGTTTTATGTGGACACAATGTTAAGGTATCGAAGAAACCACTTGCTGATCCTAAGGAGGAATATATCCTAGCACGTATTCGTATGTGTTATTGTATATGAGTAATCGATTAATCAACTGAGGTTCTAGCAGTAGAATCGACGTGCTGAGCGGGACGACATCGCCAGTGATTAAGTGACTGCGCATGCGCTGTAACTACTAGCTACAAACGCTGAGCTGCTGCGTTCCACGCTTTATTTTTCGTTATTGTAACAATACTTCGGACAAAAGAGTTAATCGAATCGACTTTAAAAAAATTTTAGGTATAAAGTAGATATTAAAGAGAGTTGTGGCCGTTGACAAAGTTATAGAAAAAATAAAGACTGGTGCTAAACCTGAAAAACAAAAAGTATCGTATCTTGGCTTCTGTTGGTCATACAGGCAACATTTTTTGTAATTGATTCATTGAAAAATCAGCGTAATCCAATACACTTAGTTGCGAGACTCTATGACATAAATTAGCGAAAATACGGTCCTTATTTAAAAGTTTTATTTACATAATCATTTGATTTGTTTGATTAGAAATCAAAGTTTCTAATTAATTATAAAAATTGGTAATACCAACTGATTCTAGTAAAACAGATGTTAAGATGCTGGTTTTGGCACACGATAAGGCGAATAAAAATTCGTAACTGAACAATTTTGCAACAGGCCGACACTTTAAATTTTCGTTATCGGGTCCAGCCCAGCTGCCACGAGTGATAGAATTACTGGTCATGGTACCATTACCTTAATATTGAGCACTGGTACTATGACTAGTAATTCTATCACTCGCGGCAGCACTGGTCCAGTACACAATGTTAACGATACTAACAACTATAGTATACCGTATTGCTGTAAAATTAAATCAACTTCAAGTTTTATTTTAACGAATTTTCATTCTTACGCGTTTCACTATCTTGTTTATCAAGGGAATCAGTCTTAAAATCTTTTTTAATTTTTTTCAATACCTAATCCTTGCACAGATTTACTACTTGAATAACTTTTGTTCGAAGCATTTTTTTTGAAACTGACAGTTTTTTAAATAAGACAAAATAACAGGAAAAACGCCGATTTAAAAGTTATTTTGCAATAAAAAGCAATGATGCGTATCTTGCTCAATGTAGATGGTTTTCGATGTTATTTCCTATATTTTTTTCTTAATTTTAGGCTCAAATTGGCTCAGTTTTCAAAAATCACAAATTTTCGTAGTTAAACCATTCCGGCACGCTGACTATATTGTAACATTTAGGTAATAACACAAATGGAGTAACAATATTTCAACTAAGATTTTCGGTGTGTATAGTTTTTTCCCATGGAATTCGGCTTCGTACACAGGCTGTGTATGTTTTCCATATCATTTTTCAGACATTAATTTATATTCCTGTGTCTGAATAAACATACATTAGGTTACGTACCTTATTTTCGAAATAGTAGCAGTAAAAAAAAAATGTTTAATCTATGTGAAACTGACACTGACTTTGCTCACTATTTCTGATCTTACCAACACCGACGCGTTATGTGATCCTCTGTAAAATTGTGCAAATAGAACATCAGCGCTTTTTAGGTAGTGAAAATAAAACTCATACTTAAGATATGATTATTAATTGTGAAAAAGTGCTTCAAAATATTTTCGTCTACAAGGAAGCTATTAAATTGTCGTGATAAGTGGAAAAGAAGTTGTTCGATGTTGAGTGTATTTTACCAACGTTTCCAGCAGTGATTTCTACAAAGTTGCAAGTGCATTGATCAGGACTGGCAGTAACATGAGACAATCGAGATGATAATGATAAGGCTGTGTCATGAAAGGATCTTGATAGTGCTTTCAAAAATCGCATAAGAACTGGTGTTATAGCAAATAGTGGACATTTAGATGTAGTAAAATTCCTGAAGTCTGCGGAAACACGATTTATTTTAAAAGTGCGGGAAATCCTTAATAAGCAGCATGCTATAATAGTGTATTGTGATACAAGAGCAGCGAAGTTTACGAATTCGCACGTGGCCGGTGTGTGGCACACGAGCGCAGCGAGTGAACTATTCCAGCCAAGTACGCGTTTGGTACACCGCACGTGTGCCATACACTATTTTATAGTACAAGAGTATGGAATAATGCCAACCACGCAGGGGGGGAGGTGAGTGGTGGGAAGAGGTAAGTAGGGCGCAGGCTAGGAGGGTGTTCGGTGGGGCACAGCCCCCCCCCCCCCACATGAATATTTAACAAAATTTATTCCGATCATTTGCACCATCAATCATCATCATCATTGTTTTTAATTATTATAATCATTATCACTATCACTACCATCATCATCATTAACGTAAAGTGCGGTAAAAATATTAATATACGCACCCTAACCCCTACGAACTCGATGCAAGACAGGTCGCCATCTCCAAGTGCAGCCAAGGCTCTCAGATTGTCGGGACTTCAGCATCTCAAGTATGTATTGCACATGCGCTAAAGTTCCGGCAATCTGAAAGCACTGATGCCACTGAGTGCTATAGTGCATCCAAGTACAGAATCAGTCTACTTTGCCGCACGCCAGCTGACTTTGTCGCACTCCGTGCACATTTCTCCACTTTACCAACATGAAATGCGTGCGCATTAAGGCATATTCCGTGCACGTGTACTATAATAGTGTATTATGATACAAGTGCGGCAAGTTGCCCAGTGCGCATTTGACACGCCGTACGTGTGCCACACACTATTTAATAGTACAAGTGTATGGACTATTGCCAAACCCGCGGGGGTGGAGGTGGGTGGTGGGAAGTGGTAGGTTGGGCGGAAGCAGGGAGGGATATTTGCAAAGGGGCGCAGCCTCCCCTCCCCCAAGTAATATATATATATATATATATATATATATATGAATATTTAACAAAATGTTTTCTCATCATTTGCACCATCAATCATCATCAACAAGATTTTTCACACTATCTGACTATATCGCACTTCATGCACATTTCTCCACTTTACCGACATAAAATGCGTGCGCATTAGGGCATCTTCCATGCACGTGGACCGTAAAAATAAATGCCGTACTGGCAGCAGAGTTGTCCATAGTTGAAATGATGCATGAACTGTTAAAGTTAAATATTTTAACACTAAGTCTAAGTGTATTTTTTATACAACAGACATGCACTAATGGTTTGAAATGAATGCGCAAAAGCCTATTTATACTGATATTGAGGAGTTTGAGGAGTGAGACTCCGGGTGAACCCCAGCTTCATTTTAAATTTAGTATTGGATGTTAATAAATATAATGCGATGAATGGTAGTTCGTGTATTGATCTCATTACTTTTATTATAAGAAAGGAGGCTTGCGTCAATGTGCAGGAAAAGGATAAACAATGCTTTAAATGGGTCATTGTATTAGCATTACACTTCGCACGCCAACAGTTATATCGAGTGTTAAAATATTTAAAATACGGAAATATTTACTATTTTAATAGGATAACCTTCGTAATGCAACCGAAACAAATATCTAAATTTGAAAGACAGAATAATATTTCTATTGATGTTTATTTTTTGAAGAAAAAAAAAATAATCATAAAACTTTACCGCTGCATTTGACAGCAAAAAAAAAACATGTAAATCTACTGCTTGTAGGAATTTATCGTGTGGATATGGATTGAAAAACAAATGAAAACAAAGAAAAAAAATTACAATGTAGTAATTGAAGATAAAGATGGAGAATGTGAAAAAAAAGAATGTCATGATAGTGATGGTGATGCTAAAAACCACATTAAATATTACTACGTATGGATTGAAAATTTGTCTTGACTTGTGAGCACTTCTCTAACGAAACATCATCGTGAAATAGATATTTGTGATCGTTGTCTTTATCACTTTATAACTGATGAAAAGTTAAAAACCCATGCAGTAGAGTGTTTTAAGGTAAATGAGTATAAAGCAACTCAACCAAAGTATGATAAGAGCATTTAAAAATTTGAAAATAACATAAATAAAAACCATCTGCCATACGTAGTGTACGCGGACTTTGAGTGTCTATTGATAGCCAAACATAATAGTAAACGAGCAATACAACATCATAAAGTATTAAGTGTTGGATATTACGTAAAGTGCAGTTTCTATAACACTAAATCACGATACGATTGATATAGAGAAGAAAATGATGGCAGCAAGGATCCAGCTACATGGATGGTAAAGGAAATGCAAGATCTCACTATGTACTTACAAAGCATGTATGATAACTTAGTACCAATGAGATCGTTGACTTAAGAAAACGACTTTGATTTTTTCGATGCTAATGGATGTCATGTATGTGAGAAGTCAATTAAAATGGTGAAAAAGTTCATGACCATTCTAATTTTAATGTAAAGAGAGTGTTACGTTTATTTCGAGATTAAATGCTTTTTTTTTTTCAAACTAAAATTTGCTTTTTTTTTACTCAGATTGCGAGACCCAGCTCATAATGATGCAATTTCAAGTATCAAGAGTCACGAGCAATAACCAATGGTTATTCTACAATCTTACTAATTACGATGCTTATCTATTGATACAAGAACTCGTAATTTGCTTTCCTGGACGAGCACAAGTGATCCCTCAAACGAAAGAAAAATATATTTCTTTTACAAAACACGCTGGAGAAACCAGCATTAACTTACGTTTTATCTACTCATTCAGATGTTTGCCATCATCTCTCGATAAGCTCGATAAGTTGGCATCCGACTTGGAAGAACATTGTATTTAAAAAAAAGTTTTTGAACAAGGTGATACTCTTTGGAGCACATCAATTTGCTAATGAGAAAAAGTTTATTAACATATTATGAAACATTCTTCAAAAAACTCGAAGGAATAGTGCTCCTATCTAAAGATGATTTGTATAGTAGATTATATGATGCTCACATCAGTAAGAAGGATTATACACGTTCTCAGACCATATACAAAACTTGTAATATTGATTATGTTGGAAATTATTGAGATTTATACCTCAAACCGGATGTTCTCCTATCGACAGAAGTTTTTGAAAACTTTAGAAAAACTTGTCTAAAGTTTTATAAATTGCACCCAGCTTACTATTATCACACCAGGCTTCACTTACGATGCCATGTTGAAGCATAGGGGTATACTGTTGGAGTTATTGACTGATATAGATATATTAATGTTTATTGAAAAAGGTATACGAAGAGGAATCAGCTAGTGCTGTAACAGATATGCTGAGGCAAATGATCGGTGTATGGAAAATTACAGAAAAGATGTGGCTTCAAAATATGTAGCCTATTTTGATAGAAATAATTTGTATGGATAGGCAATGACTCAACCGCTACCCTATGGTGGATTTTAGTGGGTCAAAAATATTGAACAACAACCACAAAATTTTTATAAAATTATCAGTAAAGTACTTATGGGAACATTTTTAAGATGGATTTGGAATACTTAGAGGAAATCCATGACTCACATAGAAACTTACCATTTTGTACCAAGCATATTTCAGCACCTGGGTTGAAGCAGAAAAAATTAATGACAACTTTTCACGATAATCTCAATTATAAACTGCATTATGAGGCCCTTAAGCAAATTTAAGATCATGTATTAAAATTAAAATAGCACCTTGAAATTCCAGCAAAGTACAGGGTTTGAAGAATATATTGATTTGAAAAGTCATCACCGGGATAAAGCTAAGAATGACTTTAAAGAAATTCTATTAAAACTCTTTAACAATGCCATCTTTGTAAAAACAATGGAAAATGAGAGGAAACGTACTGATGTTAAGCTTTTAAATCGTTGATATGGGCGGTACAGTACGTCAGCCTACATTGCCAAGCACATTTTTGATAGAAATATCGTGGCTATTTAGATACAACGAGCAGAAGTGATGATGACAAAGCCTACATATATATTAGGCTAAGCGTGTTGGACTTGTCCAATACATTTGTGTACCGATTTCAATATGACTACATACTCTCGAAACTTAAAAATGACTACAAACTGCTGGATACTGATACAGACATTTAAATATACGAAATAAATAATCACTATATTCATGCAATAATAAAAGCAGACATTGGACAATTTGATACCTCTGACTAGGCAAAGAATAATGAATATGAAATGCCTTGGGAAAATAAGAAAATCGTTGGGCTTATAAAGGATTAGTGCAATGGAAATATCATAAAGAAATTTGCTGGCTTAAGACGTAAAATGTTCAGTATCGAACGAGACCAGAACGTCATTAAAAAGCAAAAGGTGTCAAGATTGTTGTTGCAAAAGCTACTATTTATTTCCAGGACTACGTTGAATTCATACTAGACCAGAACAAAAGTATCAGTCATAAGCAAATGATTATGAGATCTGTCTCACATAAGATTTATACTGTGAAATGAAACAAAATAGTTTTCAGTGCCCATGACGATAAGCGGTGTGTTTTTCTCAATACTACTGATACATTGCCTTAAAGGTATTATAAAATAAATAAAGAACAAAAAGATGAAATAATAGACGTAGATAAAGAGCAAGATGATAAAAGTGGAGATTAAATAGCGAGTCAACGAAGACTAATACTGCTGACTCATCGGAAGAAGAATACGACGTAGACATACATGACGCAGCTTGTCAAAGAGAAAGGATTAAAGAAGGAGTTGTAGCAGTGGAGAAAAAAATCCTATACCAACAGCAGCAACAGCAAGCGTAAGTCAGTACAATCGGATTAGCTAGCTAGCAGCACAAGATGAGGCCTATTTCTGAAAAAAGGACTGCAGCCCAACAACAAGCCTGCATGAGGAAAAGTTGAAAAATGTGCAGGAAGGAGAAACCCCATTAAATCATGAAGGATCATTTGAGGTTTGTACTGAACTGTAGACATTTTCTTTCTTAATATGACTTTAGATACTAATAAACTAATTTTTTTCTGTACAGATGACTGATTTAGTAACACTCAATAGACTTGCCTTGCGGAGGCTTTCTACCAACTAAGAAGATTACTTAAACAGTAAAGGGGGACAATCATGGTGAAGGAGAAAAATCATTAATTTACGTAGCTGAAAAAAGCCAACACTCGTTTTGTCGTAAAAGCTTTTGCTGAATCGGATGATGACTTTCAAATATTCTTACCAAAATAACTGTAAGAGGCCCTAGGCAACGAAAAGACAACGTTTGATAGTTTTCTGGATTTAGATAAGGAAAATAAGCTTTTTATTACTTATAATAGTATTGGTATTAAATTGATGAACCCATAAATGTAATAATTATGGTTCATAAAGAATCAGTTCCTCTTTTGAAAAAGTTTTCTGGAATGATGTTAGATATCTGAGACACAAATTTCTCAATTGTAGTTATTTCTCCCTGCAAGTTTACCATCACTTTCGCGGAAACGTCACTCAAATTTTTGATTGATATACATATATTATCATGCTCATTTCATACAAATTTTTTTTTGTACCACATTCAGACATAGCCGATGATACAGATCCAAATACGTCAATGCTCATTTTGATACAAAAACCAAATTCATTAATCACACTCAATATACAATGTAAGCTTCACGGAGCTCATCAATAATCGAACGGATTTCATTTATATGACTTGAATCACTGGCTAATATTTCTGCCACTAGTAATCGTAGACAATTGAGTAGTTCGTTAGGGCCATCTCAATAAATGTAATCCATTTGTGAGTTAATTCCAGCAATTTTATAGTATGGTATGGACCAACCTTTTTTCTTGCTAATCGTTTGGGTGAAATCAAACAACGGAGTGTTGACATAATTCAATTTTAGCTTCCACGTAGAGAAAGCTTTGCTATGGACGAAAAATCACATATCAAGAAAGTATGTTATAAACACGTTTTATGAAGTTTAGTATCGAACTACAAAATTTTTAAAAAATTCCTGCCCGGTACGCACGCGTGTGTATGTGTATGATCAGTTTTATCTTAGAATTTCCTTGACTGATTTTGATCCAACAGGGCTTTTTTTTTTTTTGGATGCCTATCACGGCTGAAAAAGCAAATTGAGTTTGCTGCATATTTTTGTTTATTTTAATTTAATCGATTTTAACAAAAAAGTTGATTCTTATTCATTTTATTGTTATGTAAGGATACTTGACAAAAGAAATTCTTAAAGATCATTAAATTTTATACAAAAAAACGTATTCAGATGAAATAAAAAAATTAACTAGCCAGGTGTGCGCGGGAGTAAAAAGGTAATGTATATAATCAGTCATATTTCAGGATCCCTGACCGATTTCGATAATGCAGGGCTCGTTTTTTTTTTAATACAGATTACTTCCTCGAGAAATAATTTAAATCATTCGCTTTTTTTTTGTTTTTGTTTTTATTTTCATGATTTTCGAAACTCGATTATTTAAAAAAAATAGATTTTAAAGATATTGATTGTTGTTTTAGGATATTTCACAATAGAAAATCTGAAAGATTATTAAACTTTGTACAAAAAAAAATTAAGATACAATCAAAAACATTTAGTAACTGGGTGTGCGTGGTTGTCAATAGAGAATGTATATAATTACTCATATCTTAGAATCTCTCTGACCGATTTTTATCTTTTTCTCAGGATTTTTTGACGATGTATATTCTGTAAGTTTTTTTGTTTTTGGATACCTATTCCTGCTGAAAAGTATGATTTTAATTTCATCGATTGGTTTTTTTAAAGTGACTTTTTTGCTATCAAACGTTGTTTTATAATATTTTGTGGCAAAAAATCTTAAAGATCATAAAGTTTCCTAAAAATGTTGATTTCAATTTGATCGACTTTCGACAATTGATTTTTTTTAGAAAATATTAATTTCCTTGCTAGTAAACATTGTTTCAGAATATTGTATGGTAGAAGATCTTGAAGATAAAGTTTCTTAAATAATGTCGTTTTTGGATCGTGAAAAAACGGAAATTGATGAGGTCGTGCATAAAAAAGAAGAACATGTAAATTAGGGAGCTTTGTGCTAATTAATCGGCAGCGGTTTTTACTGTTGTATGAACAAATAGTCTCATTTAATCTCCTTCTATGTGCGCTTGATATCTTCAAGTTTCGTTTGCATTTCTTAAGTTTCTGGTATCATGTGAACTTTATCAGAATGCTTTTTTAAAAGCAGTTTTATTAATTTATTAGTTATTAGATACTTTAGGGGATTCATTTTAATTTCAATAATTTTAATATGTATAGGTGAATTTCTAAATATATATCGTCTACTTTCTTTTTTTATTTTATAAATTTGGTCAAGTTTTTACTTCTTTCTGTCTACTTTTTGTAAGTGAGAATCAATGGACATATTTTATTTCGCAACAAGCCCCACATCATCATTATCATCATCCTCATAATTTTTTTTTTTCCACAACTGTATCATAATCTTTCATAGCATAATCTAAAGAAACAACATCATCGTCCCTATGACTGCTGGGTGAGTAGAACATTAATGTCATCTATATTTTTTTATTTTTTCTAATAGGCTTTAAAGGATGTTGAGGTGGAGATTTAAGCCTTTGCAGTACACTGTTTTCTTTTTTATTCCGTAGATCATCTTACGAATTGGATAAGTAAAAGGCTTGAAAGTTTTGCCAATCCAATTCTCAAAATTCTTTCTTAACTGAAAGAATCGGTACTTGCATCTAAGAGCTTGCAACCTCTTTAAGAATACGTTTTTTTCTGCAATAGCCTCCATGTTGACTGCTTGATGCTCGACATGAGACTAAAACATACTTAATAAGTATGAGAGATATTTTTAGCAAAAGAGTCGAATCCTTTTCTAAATCTCCCATTTTTCCCATTTCTATTTGTATCCATTACGACAAACTCATGTTTTCCATCCCTCCAACACCCCACACTTAATTTTTTGAATTTATTGCAAATCATATCAGTGTCAGCATGTTCATTATATATGTGCTTTAAATTCATATCATCTGGTCAGAATATTACTAAAGGGTTTAAATTATCTCTTACTAAATGATTTGGAGCTTAAGCGTATGATTGACATAGCCAGAAACAGTCTACGCTTTCGTGACATCCCATGGAGAAAAAAGCTCTTACATTATTTTGTTTTTCACAGGCAACATCATCAAAAATCATTATGGAGTTGGGCAGTGCCCAATCTGGAGGTTCATGCTCGCTAAATAAAAAAGGCTTCACACTATCAATGGGATCCAATAATTGAGCTAGAAACTTATACTTTGGCTGATTTAACGACTTTAAGTATGGATAAACGTTCTAAAGTCTTAATTCGTTGGGATGAGAAACTGAAGCTAGCAAGCGGTCTATTTTTTATAGTTTGACGAACAATAAAAGATAGCTCTTATCGTATCGGGCAAAAAATCATTATTTCATTTTCTTATTTTGCTGAACAAATTTGTCGAAATCCACAACAGAATGTTTCACGTTCTATTCCACAAATCTGATGTTAACTGTGTGCTGACACAACTTACACTAAAACACAATGTTGTAAACAGTATGCCTGCATACTTTAAGACTTAGTCATATTATCTTGCTTACTACGGGATGTTTAACATTTCGTTTTCCAAATGATCAGTATGCTGACTTACCTGAAACATAGAACTATAAATAATGTATGAGTCATATTTTAAGCTCATTCATCGTTGAGCGCTTGAGAAGTGATGACCATCCATCGTTGTCAGGGTCGTGGAGTCATAAACACGCTTAATAATAAACCGCCTATAGAACTGTACATACCGGGATATTAGTATTGTGGACCGGCCACCAAGTTAGCCAAAAGGTTAGCTCGTGGAGATCCAGGCATCAAATCGCTGAATCAGGCTTTCAAACAACACGATATAGCTTACTCATCGAATCAAGAAAATATTACAGCAAGGAACGCTGCGGGCGAGGTTCTTGCAGAAAAGTAGTGGAAAAGATTTAATTCTGAAGACGCAAGTTTTGGTGAAAAAACTGCTGCTAATGCTATCAGCAACACCATGAAGTTAAAATATATACTCGGCATGTGAGCGTCTCCTTCTTCAAACGCTAGTAAGAAAAGAGGCAAGTAGAAAAATACTTTGAAAAACTTAATTTGAAGTGTCTCAAAGTCCGTGGTTCGAAGTGATTGTGCTCGAAATGTTATAAGTTCAGCGTTAAATGGTGAAGTAACGGGCATAATACCAAAATGAAAGCTCTATTATTGGGGAAGGGCCTTCTCAAAACCACACAATCATAGACGTTAAATTCATAACTATTTGGATGGAAAAAAAGTTGGCCTTTGTTTATTAAATCAGATGCTCATTATAAAATTTATATTACAGAGAGTGCTGATTTTTGATGTACTTGATATTTTGAATAATAAATTAAGAAATAATCGAAAAATAATCCATGCTGCAACCTACATATGTGACAGTATTATACATTTAAATAGCAACAAGTACATGATATGTGACTAATTAGTATAACTTTTTTGATAACCGTCAAACAGTTATGATTTTATTTGATCTTATAAGGTATATTAAAGAAATTGAGTAAAATGATTGTACAATATATCATATATGCGATTCATCTAAGTGGAGGCTCTTAGGCCTCTCTTAACATGGAATTCCTGTATTTTTAATAATAAATATCAATTAATAAATTTTGGCATTGATTAAAAATCATTTATTTTTGACAAACGCACTAAATTACAATAGTGCAAATCGTAAGCAAGAATGAAAAAAATCGTTCCCGAGTGTGGTTCGAACACACAACCTCCTTTTTACCGGACAGTCGTTCTGCCAATTAAGCTATGGGAGGGCTGCAAATACCAGATACTGAACGTTCAGATTTATTTTTTTCTCGCAAGTAGGTCGTAGAAAAGAGTTATGACTAGATCTAAAGCTCCGTAAATACAATTGTGAAAATGATTTTATTTGCCCCAATAGTACGTATGAAACAGTTAAGATTTAATTTGATCTTATAGGGCATATAATAGTAATTCAGTGAAATTGATCTACATTACATAATATACGCAGTATATCTAGATGGAGGAACTCAGGCCTGTCTTAACACTCAATGTTCGTAGTTTTTAATGATATATATTAGAAAATAATGTTTAACATTGAATAAAGATCCTCGAATTTTAAAAACTGCACTGTATAACAATAATTAAAATCGTAAGCAAGAGTGCATTAAAATCTTTTTTGAGTGTTGCTCAAACACACAAATTTTTGCTTTATACTGGACAGTCGCTCTGCAAATTAAGCTATCGGGAGTTACGATTTCCATTCAATAACATTTAAATTTTGGGACAAAACTACCATCCGAAACTAATTCAATTAATTATTAAAACTTTTAAAGACGAATCCAATTGATTTGAAGCTGTTGTCTGTTAGTTTTTCTCTGCACTTCATGAGATTCCAAATCTTAACACTAAGTAACCAGGTGAGCCTATTTTGCTTGGACATCTAGATTGCTGACAGTTTCTCCCTCGGACAGTAAAAAAAACGCTCTTTGCTGCTATTTTATAAGTTGAATTATTCTTGTTACACTGTAATCGGTAAAATTGACTCCACGCTAGACCCTGTTCTCCCCCAGCGTTACCAGTCGTAGGTTTTGCTGTTACCCTTTCCTGAACCATCAATTGGTAATGTAGATTGTGGAGAGACACCTCAGAGAAGGGAAGATAGATTGTAAAGATATTAATATAGATACGAACTTAGTAAAATAGTCTACATGTGAATTTTCCACACATAAAACCTATCAATTAAGAATTAGGTGGTCTGATTTTTGGCTTAACTAAAAATCTTTATGATTAAATAAGAAGCAGATAGTGATTTTCAAGGATAACATTTTTGAAGTTTATGAAACATTTTAAACTTTTGGATAGCAAGCGTGCTCTAGAAAAAGATTCGGTATTCTGCTCCCGAACCTAAAGTACGGATCTCTTCCACTACATCCACGGTCTGTATCCCGACTGCAAGCAACCTGTTTTTCTGTCACGGGTGAGCAGCTCGCACACAGCTTGTGCAGATTGTCCGTAATAGGCAAACTAGCCACTCAAAACAAACAGGCAGACACGCAAAGTAGTGGGAGGTACCCAAACAGTAGGTTAGCTAAGCAAGGCACCCAATTTATTTCCAATGTAAATAACAAGATCTTGAATTATTGTGTTTGGATGTATATTTATGTGATGCATGATGCAAAGTGATTACACTCTGGTTATTATGATTATTACAGATCATTTATGCAATAATTATAAGTACTTTCTTTTACGCACCCGTTTCCAGAAACTATGACTTCATAGCTTTACATTGCTTTCTTACCGTGTAGATCCATGTTTTCGTTATCGCCTGAAGGAAAACAGCCTTCTACTTAATGTCAATTCGAAACGAACATGGTTGAAGAGAGCAAGTATGAAATATATTTTACAAAATTACTAACTCAAGGGCGGAAATTCAAACCAAGTATGTCTGAGTAAGTCGGAACTTATCAAATGTTGAGGCAAAATGTTTTGAATAATTTGGCTACTGTGCCCACCACAAAACTTGACCTTTACTCCGAATCACATAATTTATTCCGATGAAATTATGATTTTGTAGTTGACATGATATTCTTTATACAAATCGTAATTATATCATTTAAAGTTGTAATCACATAGAATTTAAATCATTCATTTTACAAAAGTCGTAAAAGCTTCCTTACGTCACTTCAAAGATATTATTAATTTACATGAGTCACGAAAAAGCGACGTCTTGATTACTATGTTTAGCGGCATAATATGTTTAACGTTGACAAAAGTCATAGGAATACATGTACCAGTTACAAGAAATATCTCAGTTTTTAAAAAAGTTGCAAAAACTGTTAGGGGTATTTATTAATTTACTTATTAGTTTTCAAACTAATGAATTTAAAATAATAAGTCATAGCAAAATGGATACAGAATGCTTTTTAAACATTAAAACCTTACTTGTTCTGTTCTCATCGTGTGAAGTAACGTATTCTCCGTTGTTATGATAGTATGGGCGGTAAGTAGTTTAAATTTTTGCAAACTCATTATTTTTTCTTCGAGTGTGCGTTTTGTTATTAATCTATAAACATTGACAACTTTTTTTTGGCCGATTCGATGAGCTCGATCCATCGCTTGTAGATCTTTCATAGGATTCCAATCGTGCTCAACAAAAATAACAGTATCTGCACCAGTCAGATTTAATCCTAGTCCACCAACTTGCGTAGTTAATAGAAGCACGTCTATCGATGGATCAGCATTGAAACGCATAACAATTGAGTGTCGTTGAGAAGATGGCACACTGCCATCGAGACGAAGATAGGTTATATTCGGCAAATGTACTTTTAAAAGATCATTTTCGACGATATCCAGCATTGCCTTTAATTGACAGAAAATAAGAGCTCTGTGTTGACCAACTAGTTGCATTTGAGACTGACTTCCAAGTGCTATTTGCTGATACTGTTGATGTTGAAGCTGACCGATTCCACAATCAAGCAACAATTGTTTTAAAGAAAGTAGTTTAGCTCCATGTTCTATATCCGACAAAGTACCACCCTGACGATTTAATGAATCAATCACCTGGAACAATTTAAATGTTTTTAGCCAAACGTCATATTGATTTTGATAGTTAGTATTGAAAAAAAGCTATTGATTGTATACTTGGAATTGACTTTACCAGATTTTGCTATCAAAGTAATTTAAAGGAGATGTTTGGTAAATGCGGCTACTTTTTTTGTTGCCCGTACATTTCCGTATCGAAATTTAAAATTAAAAAAATTGAATATTGAATTAAATAGATGTTTTTTAGCGGGCTAAAAAAAAATTAGCTGCATTTACCAGGTATCGTATTAGAATATTATAAGTACTTTGATAACAAGGGCCGGTCGAGTCAATTATGAAAAATAGAACAATATAACAACTATGAAATTTTGGGCATTTATTTAATTGCAAGCCAGAACAGAGTTGAAAGTAAATGAAATATTAAGTTGACGTTATGTATCATATGTAGTGTATAGCCAGTGTAAAACAGAATAAATCGAACACACCACCTTCTGTACCCCGGATAGATGCTCTTACTAATTTAGCTATCAGAGGCTGCAAGCATCACATAGTTTCGGTTCCAATTCATATTCATCCTCACATTTGATTTTAGCTTTTTGTACGAAAGAGCTTTTTTCACCCAGCTCAATTTACATAATTAAATTAAACGCTTGAAGATTGATAATTAAGAAGATTTTTGCGGTACGGTTAGCACAAAAAATTAGTTTTTGGACCACATTTTATAATATATAATAAACCTTTAAACCATAACTCTATAATAATGTAACCCTATAACCCCCAACCCCATAACCCTATTACTCCTTTGTCACCCAATACAAAAAACAGTTCATTCCAGGAAATTGGTATAATTGCAAATTTTCACTAAGAATCCGGATGCATTTGGACAGTGAAATAAAACGTTATAACCCCAAAACTCCAGAACCCTGTAATACTATAAGCCGATAACCACAAGACACTATAACCCTCAAAACCCCATAACCCCATATCAAACGAAATGTTTATTCTCGGCATTCTGTTTCAATTCATTTCTTCACGGATATCCAGAAGGAGTCAAAGGTTATAAACCCATGACATCATTCAAGAATGATAGAACCGTCGGTATTAGCGTTACTCGATGTACACCGCGGGAAGGTTGCACAATTGCATTTTGTTCACCATATAGCTCTTTCTATAAGACCATTCATAAAATGACTAGAATAAAAAACGAATACCTAGAATAAGACACAAATGACTGGAATAAAAAATAAATGACTGGTATAAAAACTGAATGACTAGAATAAAAAACGAATGTCTAGATCAAAAAATGAGTGACTAGAATAAAAAACAATAAACTACAATACACAAATATAAAATATATTATTTTTTTTGCTACTGTAGCGAGTTTTTCTTTTCGTCAAATGATCTACGTAATGCTTTTCGCTTTCGATCACTGTTTAGTGTATCTTGTTTAAACTCCAACAGAAGTCTGCCATTATATCAACGTCCCACTGTCCTTGATAACGACTTTTCATAAATCATATATCTTGATGAAAGCGTTATCCCTGCTCTTCACTAAAATCTCCAAGATTCTCTGGGAATTTATAAAGATGTGCATCCAAAAAGTGTAATTTCACATTTATCAAGCAGCACAAACTTCTGAAGTCTTAAACCATCTTGGAAATTTTTTTTTTGATGCTTCAGACTCTTGTTATTACCTTTAAAGTTGTAAAACACATCTACGAAACTCAACCAAGCTCCTCTTTGGAGATTATTGATATTTTTAGCAAAATCTTTGGCTCTGAACATTTTACGAATCTGTGGTCCATCAAACACTCCTTTTTTTGACTTGGCATCAAAAAGTTTAGGAAATTTAGACGATAAATATTTAAATGTTTCCACTGTTTTGTCCAAGGCTTTCACGAATTGTTTTATAAGACCAAGTTTTACACGCAAAGGAGAAATGAGAATCTTCGATTGATCCTATAGAGATCAAATGACAATATTGTGCGAACCAGGGTTAAATAATAATCTCACGGGCAACAGTTTCAATCTGCTATAATAATCTTATATGTCTCTGCTATTCCACAAACAAAAGTATCAAGGTTACTTTGTGAAGCCCGACTGTTGTCCAAGTAGCAACGTTATTATTCTTAAATCACCACAAATCTGCCATATGTGTTTTTGGCACTGAATTTTTTTGAAAGTATTTCCATACTTTCCTACTTTTCGCTAATAACGGTTGAGTGAGCAATTGGTATTGGTGCAAAAACATTTGTATTATGCAGCAGAACAGCTTTAATATTTAGTTTTCAGGAGTCAATGAAAAGACGACATTGTGAAGCTTAGTAAGCATTTGGTTGGAACACATTCATTCAACCTTCAATATCCTTACCAAACACTAAAGATGACTTTTTATCTTTGACGAGATACTTTCGGAATTCAAAATCACGATCAAATGCGACAAAATGAAACTTTTACTGTGAGTTCTAAAGATTTTTTTTTTTCAAAAATGAAGCCAAAAACTCAGAACTATCTTTCGGTAAGCCCAGATCTCTAACAAGATCGTTCAACTCCATTTGCGACACTAACAAGGGAATCTTTGATTTCTTCGTATCTACCGCGTACTCTAGTTCACTACTGCTGTTGTCGTTGCTAATGTTGCTTGAAATTTCCAATTCTTCAAATTCCGTAGTATTTTTACTGCATTTAATATCAGAATCAGTTTGTTAGTAGAGTACGGGTACTGTAACCGATTCAACAGAATTTAATACAATTTTACTCTCTATTTTTATGGTAAAACCTTTAATGTCATTCATACATTCTTTTGAAGTACGAGGATATCTTTAAATTGTTCGAGTGGATAATTTTAGGACATCTCTAGTTTTTTGCACCTTCCATTTCAACAACATCTTCTTACAAGCATTTAAAATAACAGATGAAAGCCAACCATTTACTTTATAAATACACAAATCAAGAAGTTCTTCATAAAATTCACAAATAGACTCATCATCGTTTTCCGCAAAAATTTAACTTCAAATTTTAAGCAAATATAACAAAATTTATCATAATCTACTTGACAATCATGAGATTGCACGAACTTTAGAGGTTGTTTTCTTGTAGCAGTATATTCCACATTAGCTAAGTCGCCAACCAATGTGGAACTACGGTCGCTAGATGACGACGCCTGGGGGCTAGCTTTCACACCTTTACTTACCAACCACCTATACTGAGGCTCCGAGATTCCTCTGAATCGTACGAAACTTGCGTCTGCCTGCTATGGTGACGTCTAAGCCACGATCCAGACACTAAGCCGGATTGCGGGCTCACTCCGTTGCCAGCCGTCACCGCGAGGAGGTGCTCTGGATGCAGACACACGCAGTTTTGGGAATCCCCTTTGTAGTGGTATTACAGGGTTGAAACCTTTTACTTCAATGTTCAAATGTATATGAAATGTCAGCAGAAATTTGTAATCATACAAATACCCTTTAATAGACTGTTTTCGTTTGATTTAAAGGCAATCAAGTAATACGGTTATATGGTTTTAATGTCACGGAGTTATGGGGTTATGGAGTTATTACGTTTTATTTTATTGTTCTAACGTATCCTGAATGTCAGTTAGAATTTGCATTGATAAAAATTGCCCGAGATAGACTGTTTTCGTTTGATTCAAGAGCAACAGGGTTATAAGATTATGATGTCACGAGATTACCAGGTTAAGAGGTTACTGTGGTTTATTTTACTGTCCAAGCGTATTCAGAATTTTAGTGAAAATTTTTTTTAATACTCACTGCCTGGAATAAACCGTTTTTTTTTATTTGGGGACAAAGGGGGTATGGGGTTTGGGGGTTATGGGGTTATATATTTTTAGAGTTATGGGTTAAAGGTGACATGGAATTATTGTGTTATGGTTTTAAGGGGTTGAGGCATTTTATATGAATGATTTATAGTTATATAATTTTTAAAAAAAGGGTTTTTGGGGTTATGGAAAACTCTAGACATATGGAGTTATTTTGACCCGGAATTCGGACTCAATGACCCCACAAACATATAGTTAACATGATCTGAACCCAAAACCAAATTTTTTTTGTGGCTCTGTTATCCTTTCGAATCTTTGATTGAAACTAATGAAATGATTGTTTGGAAAACCTAATTAAAGTCTGTATCTCGGTGAAGTCAGTTGGAATGTCATGCTACCTTTATTAATAGTTTCGAAGTTCTCAAGAAACATAATTTAATTCGGAGACGATAGATGCCTGTCAATAATAAGAAACTTGTTAATAATATGTCGATTGTATTTATTCTTAAGAGTTGGTCATTATTTGATGGTTAATAAAAGGTAAATGAATACCCATAGCAAGCAAGTCTCTATATGTTTATAAGAATCGGCTGTGACGAATTCAATCTCTACTTCAATTCAGACGTGATACTTTAACATGCCAGATCAAAAACATCTTGTAATAACCATGTATCAGCACAAATATGAAAAAAATACACTTGTAAGTAATACTGGAAAACTATATGTAGAATAACATGGTTTAGTTTAGAACAGAAGGTCAATTTTATAAAACTCAGAGGTAAAGCCAAATCTGGTCCCAGAATTGTCGATTTACCCTTCAGTTTCGGCAAAAGGCAAAAGGAACCCATAAATTTTGCAATATTATTCTTGGAACCTACTTGATCATCAGAATTAGATATTTATACAACTTTACAACCTTTAACAGAATTAAACATAATCATTTAGTATAGTATATTTATCGTATGACATAACAATGGGACGACTTATACGTAAAACTGAATCACTCAACCCAGAGAGTTTTGTCTCTGTAGCTTTATATATTAATAACTTTATAACTATGATAACTCACAGTCTTAAACATCGTTATCCTTCGATTGTAAGGTATTATCACTAAATCAAATGATCATCTACGAAAGTGATCTTACTACACAGCATTATGTAATCCAAGCATCAAAGGTCTTGCATGATAAGAGCTTGATATTTCTTCAAACCGTAGACCTCATGCAGTTTATGATCTTGTAACTCTGTAACTATAAAAGCATTGACACATCATTAATGTATGTGACATTTTTTCTTGCATATCGGCACTTAGGTCAACTTTGCATGGTGATAGTGTACAACGGAGTAATTCTACGATCTGACAAATGGCTCTTTCATAGCCTACACGCCATCATAGCATAGACAAAAAAATATGCTACGATGCAGGAAGTCGGAATCTCAGTATCGGCGGTTAGTAAGGATACACAGAGACAACTCTCATACCATGGTAGTGTAAGTCCAGTAGTACATATAGCAAAAGGCGCAAACTATACTATAGGATTAAACGCAGTATGCGGTACTATATACTAATGCAGCACGCTAAAACCTATTCACTATGCGCCGAATCGGAAGTGGCACCATTTACAATCAAGGACTGTCAAAAGTTCTTTACATCAAATCAATGCAGTTTAATGGAGTGTAGACAATAAATTAAGATTAAATAACAAATAAGATTAACTAATCATACTTGAGGAGACGTAAGATGATGTTTCTAATAAAAAAAATTTACCAAAATACTCATTTTTCATCAAATGCCAATGGTTTGTCTTAACTTCACTCTCGAACATGAAGTGTTTCTGTTTTTAAAATAGTTCTGTGGACTCATTTTTTAATATTCAGGCACACAAAATGTAAAACTACTAGTGAAGTTGTAGGTTAAAAGAATTTAGAAGCTTGTACAGGTAGAAAATGCTAGAATAGTCATAATTATAATAGGTTATACCAAGAGAAAGTGAGACTAAAAGCCTTGGCAATTGAAACCAGATTGTAGATAGCAGGAAAATATTACTTATGTCTAGAATTACATGGTTTTATTATAAACAATGAATCGTTGAATCTGTGTGTACAAATTATGTTTTAGTTGGATGATAAAAATTGGTAGGACGTAATCATGCAGCAAATACAAGTACGTTGAGTTGTATCATAGCTTGAATAACTTTATTTTGTCAGTCAAGCATCAGTTAATTTTCCTTTATCACTACTCTCTGTTTTGTGAAAATATACTGATTTACTATTACCTATTTAAACGCAAGTGATACGGAGTTTGATTAAAATTTTTTTGCTCTGTATGTCAAACAAGTACAAGTCTTTCATGGATATATCACGAATGTGTGTTATTAAACTAAAATTGATTTGTATATCAGATGTAATAATTCACTGTTTATAAAAAAAAATACATGATTTAAGATACAAGTAGAATTTTCCTGCTATGTGCAATCTGGTTTTAATTGCCATAGCTTTTAGTTTCATTTGCTCTGCAATAACCTAACATGATTATGACTGTTTCCAGCCTTTCCTACCCGGATAAGCTTCGCAACTTATAAACCTACAATTAAACTATTCGTTTTTTATCTTTTGTGCCTCAATATTAAAAATCAGTCCACAGAACAATATCCAAAACAAAAACAGTTGATGCTGATGAGTGAAGTTAAGACAAATCATGGGGATTCGAAAAAAATAAGTATCTTAGTACATTTGTATAAGTAGAAAAAATCATCTTACGTCTTCTCAAGTATGATCAATTATTCATAATTGTTTTTAAATCTCAATTTATTGTATACACTCCATTAAACTGCATTGTTCGAATGTAAAGAACTTTTGACAGTCCATAATTGTGGATGGCACCACCCCCGATTCGGTGAATAGCGAATACTACCGTTGTATAGGAGATGTCTCCGTGTAGGAAAGCGCGGCAGCAATACCAAGGCCAGATTTGGATACAGGAGGCCAAAATCTGTAGATATTTAGAGGTTTAGTCAAAGTTACAATTTTTTCTGTGAATATTATAAAATTTGAGAGTGTTCTGTTTGTCAATAAAAGCTGGAGGGTAAAGAGCTACTGTAGAGACAATATTTGGATTCAAGATCCCAAAATATACAGAGATTCAGTGGTCGAGTCAGAGGAACAATTTTTTTTTCTGTGAGTAGCTGTAATAGTAAACCGTAAATGTAAATTTTTTTAATAGGTATCATTTTGGCCCTTACAACTTTTATAAAAGCATGTTTAGTCTTTAATGTGTAGATTATTTTTTACTCTTTAAAGCTACAAATAAATGAAACTAAATGTTCACAAATAAATCAAAAAATTTTATTGTCTTTGAATTTTTGGTCTCAATTTTTCGCAAAGGTTACTATAATTCATTTGTACTAAGCATTATATTGTAAAAAGTTTTTACTCTTTCAACTTGCAAAAGTTATAAAAATACGTGATGCAAATGTACCCAATCTAATAACGTAATTGATTTTCCAAAATAACCTGAACATTCATGTAACCATACACTGTAAAGCCAAAAGGATGAGAATTAACGTTAGGAAGTGTAAGTTTAAAACATTACAATTTTTAAATAGTAAAATTGTGAATTTACTCCTTTAAAGGAGCATACTTCACGATTTCCGCTTTCCAAAGTTGTAAACCGAAAAAATCTCACTTTCTCCCGTGCAATCTTATAAAATTACACTTTGTAAACGAGTGAATCAGTGAAGTCACTATTTTCGAACTTGCACGACTAGCTTGCAACTGACTTCAACTATTTCAAGAGTGTAAATATCTTAATTTACTCTTTTGGAAGAAGAAAACATCGTGATTTATACTGTTGAGTTTTTTTTCTCTGGTTCAGTAAACAAGTAAACTATCAGAATAACGATTTTTAATGGTATGATTTTTAATTTATTTAGGATTTTACGATTATATACAGAAAAAAACTGTTGTGACATATTATGTTGTACATAATAGTTTATAATAACTGTAATGCGTGTAGATTGCGCGGTTATGTAGTCATCGGATTATTATATAATTATTATTATTATTATTATTATTATCATTATTATTATTATACAGTGGCATTAGGAATTTGGAAATTCATTACCGAGTGTACTATTTTCCGCCATAATTTATTGTCTTTGGCTACATCCAGCCACAAACTATTTTTCAACTCATCTATTTCTTGAAGAGTTTTTAACGCTTTATCTACCCATCTTCGTTTTGATCTGCTTAGTGGTCTAGTTTCCTCTGATTTTTCGATCATGATACTATGCGCGGTTATTTGCATTCCCATCCTACCAACGTGTCTAGCCCGTTGTAGTCCACGTGCTTTTATTACCTGGCTTATGCTTGGGTCCCCATATAATTCTTTGACCTCCACATTATGCGAAATCCTCCATACCCCGTTGATTTCGTTCTCTTTTGCCCAATATATTTTTCTGAGTACAATTCTCTTAAACACTTTTAATTTAATTTCTTCGCTTTTTGTGATTGCCCACGTTTTGCTTCTGTATAGCAGGACCGGCATTATAATCGTTTTATAGATACGGTTTTTTAGATTTTTTGAAATAAGTCACAATTTTAACAGTTCACTAGCCCCCTAATAACAAGCGTTCGCTGATCTTAATCTCTGTTTAATCTCGTTCTGGAAATCATTAGTATCATGAATATTAGCACCAAGATATTTAAACTTTGAAAATTTCTCACACGATTTTCCCCGTACATTCAACGTGGTTACACTCGGTCTATTTACTCTACTGTTAATCATGTTTTTAGTTTTTTCTTCGCTTATTTCGACTCCTGCCTCTCTCGCTCTTTCGATCATGTTTTCCGTGTGCCGTATTATAATTTCCTTGCTGTTGCCCAGCATACTTAAATCGTTCGCGTATCCCAGTATTAATTAGTCATGTTTAGAGTTATCCCACATTCATCTTCCTGAAAATGTCGAATCACGTTTTCCAACACGAAACTTAACAATAGTAGGGATTACACATTCCCTTGTTTTAACATCTTGTGTATTTCAAAAAGTTCGGAAAATTTGTTATTAACGTAAACCCTCTATCTGCTGTCTTGCATGCGAACGAGTATCAGAGCTACTAATTTCTTAGGAACCCCAAAAGAGACCAGGATTAGGTACAATTATGATTTACAAATTGAGTAGTACGCTGTTTTGAAGTCTATCAACTGTTGCTCAAATTCCTTGTTAAACTTCAATCGTTGTTGTTTTATTTTATCTGATTGTAAATATGTGTTTGATAGTTGATCTATTACGTCTGCATTCACATTTATAGTCTCCTATAACATCTTCTGCGGAGGAAGTTAATCTGTCTAAGAAGACATTAAATAAAACTTTGTGTTTATTGGACTGCTTAGCTTGATCGACATATATTAAAATATATCTCGAGCAAGGATCGTCAGCAAGATCACAATTGTTTAAGAATTGTGATAAGGTTTAATAAACCACAAGGGTAATGCACCCATAAAATGATAAGTTGGAAGGTTGATCTTGAAATCAACAAACAACTACAATTTTAATAAGCAAAATAAAATACCTTTACACTAAATAAGTACATTTTAGAATGCACCAATATATGTCAACTCAATTTGAATGAATAACGCAAATTTATAAATACAAGCAGTGACTCGTTGATCTTAGCACAAAATAAAAAATGGAACTCTTTCTTGATAGAGCGAAAAACAGGATAACCAAGCCGAAGACGGAAGAATAATGTCCCATGCAGCAAAAGCAGAGAGAGAGCGCGCCTCGAAATAGCACGAAGTACATGAAGAAATGTCGTAGCTCAGAAGCAAAAGGCAGGGTCTCACGCAGGTGTTGTAAAGACAAAGGTCTGGAGGCGAAGAAAGTGAGCCCGGGACGCCACCGCGTTGAAAGCCTTGAGCACACGTGGATCCGGGGTGGGGAGACCCTACTTGTGTCTGTGTGTAGGCAGTTGGGCTTGGGCAGCGTAGATAAGCTATAATAAAAAAAGTAATACATTTGTAACACACACGAGAGATCCCCACCGCCGCACAGTGGTCCAGAAATCCCGAAAAATTATCATAGTTCGTGCTTCCCACGGATTTGCATCTAATCTTTTAGTATTTAGGCTTATTTTGTTCCTAATATGATAGGTTACCAGGATCCGTTTCCCTTTGATGTGTACCAAATGATATATATGTATATATATATGTATTATATATGTATGTATAAAGTACATATATACAGCAAATTCTAATAATATGCTTATTTTGTATCAGTAAATAGAAAGTAGTATGTATACGAATCATTTTCATAGTATTTTTATACATTATATCGTTCGTAGGATTAATTTCGATTATTTGGAAAGTTAACAGACATATAAATGTATAGCTATAGATTAAACTAGTCTTTGTGCGTAACTGTATATATACATATATACACATATATATATATATACATACATTTAAATACATGTACCTACATGCGCTTATACAGGTATACGAACAAAAAAGAAATTTTCTTACATAGCAGCACTGATCTGTGTGTGCAGAGTTCATTGTGCTATGGGTGTATTGCCATTGTCAACATATACATATATATAGACATCATATGCATGTGTACGTAAGTATCATAAATCCCCAAAAATTATAAAAATTTAATCGTCCAGGAAATTTCCTCTTAATTTACTCGTATTTGGGCTTATTTTGTTCCTAAGATGATAAGCTACCAGGATCCGTTTCCCTTTAAAGTGTACTAAATAATATGTATATCTATATAAAGTATATATTAGCCAATTCTAATATTATGCTTATTTTGTATCAGTAAATAGAAAGTGGTATGTATACGAATCATTTTCATAGTATTTTTATACATTATATCGTTCGTAGGATTAATTTCGATTATTTGGAAAGTTAACAGACATATAAATGTATAGCATATAAATGTATAGATATCCATGTAATATTGGATATATGTATACGATTTAATGTCTTAATTTTTTATTTACGTAAATATTTTTCAGCAACTTTTCTTTAACGCAAAGTGATCAAAATACACGTGCAGGTAACATCTATGGATTTAACTAGTCTTTGTGCGTAACTGTATATATAAATATATACATACATATACACATATATGTAAATACATGTACCTATATACGCTTATACAGGTATACGAACAAAAAAGAAATTTTCTTACATAGCAGCACTGATCTGTGTGTGCAGAGTTCAATGTGCTATGGGTGTACTGCCATTGTTAACATATACATATATATAGACATTATATGCATATGTACGTAAGTATCATAAACCCCAAAAATTATAAAAATTTATTCGTCCAGGAAATTTCCTCTTAATTTACTCGTATTTGGGCTTATTTTGTTCCTAAGATGATAAGCTACCAGGATCCGTTTCCCTTTGAAATGTACCAAATAATATGTATATCTATATAAAGTATATATTAGCCAATTCTAATATTATGCTTCTTTTGTATCAGTAAATAGAAAGTGGTATGTATACAAATCATTTTTATAGTATTTTTTATACTTTATTTCGTTCTTAGGATCAGATTCGATTATTCTGGAAGATAACAGACAAATAAATGTATAGATATGTATGTTATAATGTATATACGTATACAATTTATTGTCTTGATTTACTATATACAGAAATGTTTTTCTGCAACTTTTCTTTAAGCAAAGTGATTAAAATACACGTGCAGGTAACATCTGTAGAGTTAACTAGCTTTTGTGTGTAATTGTATATATAAATACAAATATCTTCCTATATTATATAGTTAAATCGTGTGGGGCGGAATTAATGGTTCCCCCTCGCCCCCCCACCTTATTTTTACTTCATGTAGAATTGTGCCTAAAAATACGGTAAAAATATGCTGTTTTTGCACATATTCTAATTGTTACACTGACCCACCACGCCCCCACTCGCCTCCCCTCGCCTCCCCCCACACTTTTTCGAAGAGCCCCCCCACAGACCCCCCACAGCCAACACGATTCTCTCACATTGTCGAACACTGCCGAGAAACCCGAATGCAGTTAAAGCTGTTTCTCCCGTTGCTACCATATAGTACTACAAAATTCCTATAAAATTATTGAACACTATCAGACAAGTAAAAATAGTTTAAAAAAAAATAAAGAGTTTAAAAATGTTTTTAAACTTCCTATTTATAATAATTTTGAATTAGTTGAAGAAAAAATTATTAAGTACATATCTATACAATTAGTGTTATTGAGTGCAAAATAATATGAAAGTAACA
>JAPYYV010001705.1:0-23123 GCA_030522625.1 Copidosoma aretas
GATGAGTGTTGGTGTGCGATATGAAAGCAGTGGGAGTGATTTTGAGTTAATCGGATACTCCGATTCCGACTACGCGGGTTGTAATGAGACCAGAAGGTCAGGTATCATGTTTCACCAAAAAAGGTCTTTCATAATTCTGCTGTATGTTTTATTGATGCACCTATGCGCTCCAATCGTCGGTTCATGGTATTTTCTGTTATCTTATATCGCTTGACTTCCGGTAGTACTACTAGATTGTTAGTATACAATGTAGCTGTTATTTTGTTTCTCAAATTGTTCGACTAAATCAGGCCATTGACTAAGATTCACTATAGCTAGGTCTGTAAGTGGTTATATGGTTTTCAAATATTTTACCATGGCTAGAGTTTTAAAGGCTTTCAACGTTTTTTTTAATGCCTGACTTTAGTGCAGAATCGTCAAAGTGTGTTGTTACATACATTCGTATGACGTATGATATCCTTAGATTTGATATCATGCCATCACCAACTGCTTTCGTCTTGTTATTGAATATTTTTGAGCTTATGTAGCCTCTTTTATATAGTGCGTCAATGGTTTCTGTATCATGAATGTTGTCCTATACTGTGCTAAATCATAGATTTGCAAGGCATCTAATATAGTGATTCTCTACTTTTGTTATTTTCTAGAAGTAGCAGAGTCTAAGTCGTTTTTTGGGGCCGATGGCAGTGTATCTCGTAGCAGTCACATTCTACATACTCGATATTTTTTAGGACTACATATATATTCTATTTTTTTCCCTTAAGGCTGTTGTCGCTTTCGTTCACTAAAGCCTTATTTTTGCTCTTGTCGTATGTTTCTCGCTGTGTGATAGCGGAGGCATTGTCGGTGAAGGCATCATACAATCCTCACTTACTCCCTTTTCTGCTTTCTTTTTTCTTCTTTTATTCCCATGACTTGTTTCTTGTGATTTTATTTCTTCTACATCTGTATTTTTATAAGATTTATTGCTCCTTTGTTTATCCGTGTTGTAACTTAATAAATTGCTAACATCTTGTGTTTTCGTGTATGGTGATGTGCAGTAATAATGTCAGGTATGTTATCTTCGTTGATATCATTTGTAATTGTCAATGTAAAATGATATTAAAAAGATGTTTGTGACTTATTAAATTTTATCTCGTTTCCTTTACAATTTGCCCAAGTATATCTATTTACTTATCTTATATGTAGATAGATTTTTACTTCAAATTTTTTCGAATAATAAATACGCATGCTACATTCCCATACTTTCTTTGTGATGATAGAACATTTTTTTTTTTCTGTTCTTACTGACATACACATAATCATTATAAATATGATGAAATTTTCCTGATTTTAGTCGTTGAAAGGTTTAGTCCGAATCGAATAACGAGGCTGTAAAATAAGCAGTTCACAGGTTAGCTGACTTTTTATCATCTGAATTTTGTATGCAGTTTCGCATATTTCTCGAGTTATAACTAAGATTTTATACTAAAAACTTGTCTTTTTTTTTTCAGACTTCGTATCACAGCATTATTTTTCTATTTTGTTTCTGTTTTTTTAGAGTCACGGCTCGATTCATTACTGTGTATACTTATTAGCTTGTCCTCTTGCTGTTTGTAATCAGCTGATTTTTTTTTTTTTTTTTAGTGTTTAAGGCAAAGTTGTTATCTTGTTCTTAGGAGTAATATCGTTGTTATGGGTTATTCCTGCTTTTTTTGACTGCTTGGGTCGCTCCGGATCATTATCTGCGCTGCTCTGCAGTTCGCACTATTGTCGTTCTGTGGTAGCGTCCTATTGCAAGGGAAATATACTAAACTTATCTTTTTTATTTATATGTTTGCGCCTGTCATTGAGGCACACTTTTGTTTGAAAGTTGGCAGTTAGATCATTGAGCATCGCCCCGACCTTTTATTCGATCTGATGTCTGTTTTTCGGTGTTTTTGTAAGTGATTGTGTGGTGATGGAGCATGTGTACGATTTGTGTTGCTGCATGTCGTTGCATTTGGATGCTTTTCTTGTGTCTTTGCTTTTGGTTACCATCGGTGCAGCTCAATTGGGTCTGCCGGTGCTTGCTGCTGTTTAGGGCTCCTTGGCCGCTCTCTTCGCCACTTTTATCATCGCTTCCTTCGATTGGTACTTTCGTTGCTTCGAACACTTCCTTTGTATTCCTGTTTTTTTATACATACCTCTCTCCCTGTCTCTCTGTTTTTTCTGCCTTTTATGCTAAGCTTTCTCGGGCTAGCTGCTGGCCCCAATGATCTGCTATGTCTGATCTATCTTTTACTATATCATCTATTAGTGTGCCTCGTTGCAATGTGCTATGATAAGTTTCGTCGAACTATCTTGCTTGGATTTTCTTAAAAATTATGGACCTTTTTTGCGTAATATGTCTCATTGGTGTTTACGTGTTTTGTACTGTGTTCTTCTACTGTAGCGTTTTTCGTAATAGTGTGCTTGCCACTTCCGAGCATTTTATAATATTTTTGTACTTGCGCATGTATGCGAGTTTATAATCCATTGGTCCTTGCGATATTATCACTTTGTCACTGTGACTCGCCACTCTTAGCGATAGTCCCCTTTTTTTTCTTTTTACTTGCAGTTTTTGTTAAGAGTTTACATTTTTAAGTCCATGTGACTGCTGCAGCTTGGCATATCTTTGTTTTAATTATAAGTTTTCCAGTGTATCTTTATTTTCACCTTTTTGTCTGACTTATCTTAATCACAAAATTCTCTTTGACTTTTTCTATCTTTTCCTATTACGTTTTCTTTTTTTTGTGAGAGTAGTATATTTTTTTTATCGGTGAGGTGTTTGTATTACCAAATTTATCTTTTTCTTGTTCTTCTGCGAGTTCATTTAGTTTTTTTGCGCAGGATTCGGGGTTTTTCTCATCTTCTTTTAGTATCGAATTGCGTGATAATGTATCTAGCGCTCTATCTATTTTTCTGGGTCCATATACAACGTCGAATTAATAGCAACGCAATCTTGCTTAAAGTCTTGTAAAGTCTTGAGAGCAGGCCGGTGAATATGCCGCAGTGACACTAACAGCAAAGCAAGCCGACAGACAATTACTGCCTGCAGAGACAGCTGGCTTATAAACAACCCGCTGTGACGTAAGCATCAGAGCAGGCAGGCAATGGTGGCCCACAGAGAGCCAGCCCACGAACAGTCGGCAGCGATGTCAACAGAAGAGCAAGCAATGGTGGCTTGCAGAAAAATGTAGCTGATAATAGCTTGATTTGTTGGCTAGCAGTAGGTTTACAAATACACGAATCAATTAGCAACGTTGTAATGACAAAGGGCAGCTAGTTCTACAAGAGCAGTACAGCCGTGTGTAAGCCGCAGAAAAAGAGTCAGCGAACAAAGGCAGATGACCACGAGCAAGCCGAGCACTATACGAGTGTAAAAGTACACAAGTGGCAACAAAGGCCTGGCTGAAAATGAGCCAAGCGTTATATGCAGAAGTGCGTGTGGGCATGTAGGTCGTGGGCTCATACAATCGACGTACGGGCGCCCCAACAGAGTTCACATCTACAGCTTTGAGTGCACGGACAGGCAAAGAAGTCAGAAAAGTTGAGCACCACGTTCCTACACTTAGGATGACTGACTCTTTACGTACTTGAGCCCAACTACGTAACAATATATTTTCTCCTTGATCCGGCTCGAAGGACGCTATTTAAAATTGGCTTGAGTGGACTGTATAATATATGTGGAGTCAGAATCGTGGAGATGAAAATAATGCCCAAGCAAACATCAGATAAAAGCAAATTTAAAATGTATTTACGCTGATTTATGTTCTAATCAAAGTCTTAAATATGGATTCAATAAATTAATGACTAAATTATTCAATAATGATCTTCACTTTATTCGTTCTTAAAAAACTTGTTACAGCTGTTTCGGTATCACAGTACTTTCTTCGGACATATGTACTACAAAACTGAGCAATATACGACGCGATCGAAAACATACACATGAAGAAGGTACTGTGATACCGAAACAGCTGTAACAAGATTTTAAAAAATAAATAAAGTAAAGATCGACATTTAATTATTAAGTCATTAATTTATTGAATCTGATATGGATCTTCATCAAGTGACGAACAATAACATCAAATATCTTGAATACTGGACAAAAATACCCAGGTCACTAAGTAGATCCTAGTTTATTCAATATCGGGCACGACGAAGTATTATAGGTAATAATTTACAGTATACAAAACAGCATAAAGAATAAGCTTCCTGCATGAAAAGACTAAAATCTATATTTAAATAGAAAAAAAAAAAATTTTAATTACTTAATCAATAAGTTTTTTGTTGTTTACTTAAATAATTTAAGTATTCCGTAAAACGAATGTTAACTTTAGCTGTAAAAAGCGCAAGACGATACAGCGGCTTGGCATCAAGGACATTAATTTGTACCAAATGCACGCAGCATGCTGTACAGTAGCACAATCAGGCACACGAAATCTGCAGACTTTTGATACCTATTACAGTTGACATGTATCCAATTCATTATTGTTACTGACCAAGAACAATTTGGCTTAGCGCTGCTACAGTTGGTAGCCCTGGTAATTCTCCGTCAAAGCTATCCGCGAAAACATGTGCAAGAGGACGGTTTAGTGCACGAGATCTTCTAATTGAAAAGAGCTCATTCTTAAAGTAGAAAAAGAGTAATAAAATTAAAGTGAAATAGAAAGATCTTTTAAGTATGCTATCACAGTTCTTCCATATAAATTCAATTTAATATCTAGGACGTGATGCTTTAAAGCAAGAGGATGCTTTAAGGGGTGTAGGGAAGTATGGGCATATAATGTAATTGTTCGTATTAAATCATCAAATCAAATCAATTTTCGTAAATGAAAGAAAGACAATCAATTGCACCGCAGCCATATCTCGAAAATCGGGTGAAAATATGCTACAACATAAATGTTCTCCATTCTTCTGTAAACTCATATTTTGCAAATGATATATATATATATAAATTGTTTAAAATCGGCTAAAGTGGACTGTATTATATTTGCTAAGTTGGAGTCACGGACGAGGAAATAATGCACAAGCAAAAATAGGCAAAGAGGAAAAATAGAATAAACACTCAGCGCAATACACTTATGCATAATATAATGGTATATCAAAAATATACATACAGAATGACAGAATAGTCACCTTTGTTTAAAGTGAATAATGATAGTTATTACATGGTATAACAAGTGAAGAAAAAATAGCGTACATTAATCACTACAAAGGTGCTTGACGGCTGCACGTGCAGTTAATAATACGGTAATTTGTTTTAACCAAGTTGAAGGTGGATGACATAAAAGTAAGTAATAATCATCTATGGTCTAAAAAAACCATCAGTGGTAAGCCGTAGAGGCGAACTACCGCTGCACGGCCACTGCAGCATGCTGCATGCTAGACTCTACATGAGAACATAGAAAAAAGCTGTTAGGAGGTGAAAATCATAGCATGCAAAATAAGAACGCGCATTGATAGGTAGATAGATTCTAAGCAAAAAGTTCTCGACAAATTTATTTACATAAATATAAGTAGTTTAAGATCTATTCGTAATTTAAAATTTAAATTTATCGTTAAAAAACCATGTTTTTCAGCAGTTTTCACGAATAACATAGAAACCTTATAGATTATGGAATAAACAAGATAAAACAGAAGTCAATTTTGTAAAAAAAAAAGATTAGTCTCATTTTTATTCCTGTAGATGCAGTATTTATTAAGTTCTAGCAGGTCAAAGATGTCTTTTCGTCCGTCGAACGATAAATTAAAAGTATATAATGTACTATAACGGAAAAACGTCTTATGTTTGACCATACAAGCATGCAATACTTTAAAATTATTTAAGAAGACTATTAAAATGAGCAGTTAAAGAAGTGATAGATATTAAAATTAACGGAGAAATAATCAAAATAATATTGCTTGCTCGCCTTTTCAAAACAAAAATAATCACTACCACCAGTGCCTAGACCAATATTTTGAAATGACCAAAGGTCCTTTCATTATTTACTATTATGAAATACTATAAATATGTTAAAATTTTTTGAGAGGTCTAGAAAGCTTATTTTAGTAAATTGTTTGACTTAAATAAAAAAATGTTCTTTAATAATTAAAAAAATTAAAGTGTTTTCAAATAAGTAAAAAACTGAAGATGATACAATAAAATGGCTTGGGTAAATGAACTTAAGCTTATTTTTATATAATATTCTATTTATTTCTATTTTTGTAAGATAAAAATCAGTTGAGATATGTCCGAAAGAAGTTAGAACTTGAACCAAAGGACTACGTTTCTTCATTTCTTTAAACTATTACGTTTGACAAACAAATTGTTTAAAATAATTAAAATTTCCATAACCTATAACTCTTGGAATTAGCTGCAAATTCGGTTTGAAGTCGTTTGCATAGCTTTAAAAATGCAAAAGTTATCGCCAAAAAATCAATCGGTAAGATTCTCGGTAATGTGGGTTTGTGTTCGATTAGGTGGACGCAAGATAAGTACATAATAAGGAGTCTTAACTCTTTTTTTTAGTACTAAATACCGAAGCAAGGGCCGAGGGCAGCGCGGTGATTTGGAGGTACTTCTGCCAGTCTCAAAAGTCTTAAATCTTCTCCTTCTCTACTCTTTGTTCTGACTTGATATGAAATAGCTAAAACAGGTTTTGAGCACTATTTTTCTGTACTATCTGTTTTCTTTCTATCATCTGTGATAACAATATTTAAAAATTTTAGCAAGAGAGATGGCATAATTTGTTTGGTATTACTTACCATTTCATTATGAGCATAATATTATTCTATACGACAGTCTGTATTTTTTCTTTTTTTACGGACTTATTCTGACCCAGCATCAGTTAAACAATTTTCTTTAATCGTTGTAGCCCTACGACTATACTACGAATCAGTAAGTATATCATATAAATTTTTGCCATAACATATATACGTTGTGCCACTTATCCTACTTTATATAACTATTTGATCCAAAAATGTATCTTTTTAACGATTTTTTCTCGTATTTTCCAAAGGAATTACACGTCATGATTGGATATCTACTGGATGTGTCTTTATAGTTATCGAAAATTTGTCACTTGATAGCATAAGAATAAGTTTCTTCCAACGCTTGATTGTTTTTTATTGTATACCTTCTATTGGGTACTTTGAATCGTTCTAAGCAAGTATTATTTGTATGTCTTTATGATATATTACTTTTAAAGTTACAGGATCTGACACCACTAAATTGTTCGCAAATCTCGCGATCGTAGTCATTAGGGACTGAAGCAATTTTTATAATTGATTGGCTACAAAGTCCTTAGATTCGACACGACTTTTTTTACTTCGATTAGGAGAATTTTTTTTTGCTTCCCTACGTTTGCTTTATCCCGATAAATCCAACAATTTTCTTCTTAAATTGATGTATCAATAAGATTTATTCTTTTAGTGGAAGAAAGAGCACGAACTGGATTATCAAAATTTTCTTTTTACTGGAATTTCATAGCATTTTTTACTCAAGCCTTTCGCTTGTCAGCTTTTATATCAGTACTGTGAATGTAAAGACTTTTGCACGAGGAATGAACACTGCTTCAGAGAGATCAAGTTTTTCAAACAAGTCATTGTTTCTACTCTTTAATTTCCCACATATAGTATCATTCCCTTTGTGATCATCTTTGAGTTCTTTTTCCGCTGTTTGTCTATTGCAAATTTTACATAATTGCACATAGATATTTACTCTAAGGCTACTTATACATGGTTTATCCATTATATTATTAAATTTTAATGTAACAATTATTATAATTTATAAAGAAAATCTGAAAATAAATTTTTTAAATGTAAAGGAAAAATTATAGTAGCAATATAAGAATATCAATTAAAAAATTGTGTGTGGATTTACGTTACATATATTTGTGGACTTTTGACCGTTGCCTTATTTGAATAATTTAAAATCAGGTGTTTAAATACATTTATGAGTAGTGAATGCGAAATAACACTGAAATTATAATACTACTACAGCGACTATTCAAAAGGTCGGAGCACACAAGGTTAAAAACATCTTTGAGAAATTCAATCTACTTAAATTTTTTATTTTTGTAAAGTTGTATTCATCGCGTTGTTAAAGTGATTTAAACATTGATTGCGCGACGCAAACTAATTCTATAAAAATTATACTACCATAGTATACTATATACCATCTACTAATATACTACCATCTACTTACAAAATTAGAGCACAAAGGTTTAAACCTTGAATTGATAAGTATTAGAACATAAATTACTAATTTTCGTGGAATCTTATCTCTTAAGTTATTATAATGATTCCAGCTTTAATGTTCATTTCAACTAATTAATAAGCCAACGATAACTAATGCCGAACCTCTTACAAAATTGGAGCCAATAATTTAAAACATTTATCGGAGGAATTCAATGTCCGTACATTATTGAAAAAAATAATTACATAGAATGAAACATATCTTAAATCTTCAATAATATATCATGACGAAGCGATCCACGTACTTATTCGTCTGATTGTCGGAACACACTGCTTAACTACTTGTAAAACAGGTAGGTATCAAAGCAAAGGTTTTACAGCTCTAAACAACTCTAACAGATGCTCATTCTTCCACCGTTTTTCTTTTTTTGTGTGTATATATGTGTAAGAGTGCGTACATAGGTAGGTAGGACTAAGGTAGGTATGTACGTATCAATATAAAAGAAAATAACAGAAAAACCGTAAACATAATATACGCAACTATGAATATGTACATATATGCTCAGTGTAGTTAATACCTTTTTAAAATAAATCAAATTACATGCATAACTACATATTTAGACATTTATATAGATTCACACACATATTAAGATGAAGCACTATGTATGTAACTCGAGGCTTTAAAATTGCACCGATAAGAACTTTAAAATAATCTGTAGCGTACGATATACATAGCATACCGATTCTTATGCGTTCCGCTACCTTAAATTGGGACGTATAACTAAGACGCAAGAGTGGAGGTAAAACTCTTAAATCTGGATAAAAAACAAAGGAAAATGAGAAAATTTGGGACTTTTCAGATTGACAGATGTATCTTCAAGTTACCGTGCTACCCTTTGCTATTCGCTGTGTCTTAAGTAATAATGAAAAGAAGTTGATGAACAGCACGTAGTACTTCTTTTGCGCCCACCATACCGACCACAAATCCAAGGGTCGGAGGAGTTAAAGTAAAAGGGACAATGCAAAGCCAAGCAAGCAAGAGACTTACAGCACAACAGAGAGACAAACAGCACACCGGAGATCAGACTCCAATGCCAGTTACAAGAAAAAAATGATGAAGTTGAAAGAGATCGACACCAAGAGGAAAGAAAATAGGGATTGGTGCAGTCTTAGTGATAATTTGGATAGCAATTACCTGATTAATAAAGTATAGTACAGAAACCTTTTGTACACACAGATAAATATTTCATGACCCCTACGAGAGTTAAGAAAAAAAGCACTTTTCCTCTTCACCTAAATACCATGATTATACAATACCAATGATAAATCTTAACAAAGTATTTGCATGCTAAAACGACATAGCAAAAAAAATAAGACGGAAAATTAACGTAAATTATTGTGACAGAAAAACTCTTTTAACTACGAAAAAACGGATGCAACATCAACATACATTACACTTCTTCTCCCTTAACCCTTAGTATGATAAAAGTAACGCATGTTAGTAAATAATACTAATTTACACTATAACTAGCCGACCGTGTTAGAAACAACTTTAGCCAGCAGAACAGAATTTCGTTACCACAACAAGAATGTGCGATAATAATTTGGCGATCGTCTCAATTTATACAAGTTTTAGTTCAAAATGATATTTTATCACGGTATGCAATCAAGGCGGAGAATATTCTCTGACTTGGCCGGGGGGGTAGAGATACCTTCAATGATACTCACAAATTCAGAGGGCACGCCTCGTCCGCCGAGACTCGCTGCAGCCAGGTATCACGGCTTATCGTCGCTTCTCGCGACGATATGACACTTTAAATCGAGGGAGATCAGGGTACACGTAATAAAAACCGCACTCGCAAGTATTATATATTGAAAAACACATATATTCATTAATAAGAAAAATACAAAGCTATTAAATACTTACAGGTGTTGGGGTGTACGTCGAGCGCATGAGCTCGACGTGATCGCGGCACAAGATCGTGACACGGGCAGACACACACAATTTACTACGCAAAGGGCTACTGCCTTTTGAAAAGATAATCCTAAGAGAAAGTTCTTACGCTTGAGAGCTCTAACGCTACTAGGAAACCCAGTAGGCGTCCCTACCGGCGTTGTTTTGGCTCGTAGTGATCTGGGATGTTTCGGGTACTGGCCTTGGTTCGTTGACAACCTAGTAGCCCTCTTAGCTTGTTTCCGGCTCTTGTACTAGCCCTCTTGGCTAGCGGTTGGTACATGCTCTGGCTCAAAGACGACCTTGCACTAGCATTCAAGGCTAGAGGTTGGCTTTTGCGCTAGTCCTCTTGGCTTGCACATATCATTCTCCTCAGCTCATTGCCGACCTTTCCACTAGGCCTCTCGGCTAGTTGTTGGCTGTCATGCTGGCTTTCATAGCTTTTGGACACGGCCCTGTTATCTTTTACGAGAAACTTATCCAACATTGCTCTTACAGAAGAAAAAACTTGCCCGGGGAACTTCACACACACCTTGCAGGCCCAAGCCAGACTGACCATTGACACCTTCTCCCGTGACTTCTGAGATTTTCCCATTTTCATCTTTTTCTCCCCTCTCTCTCTCTCTCCCTTCCGTGTATTGGCTAACAATGCTTGGATCATTAGTGTTACGACTAACGATAAGTGCAGGGACGTCGTCCTTGTGCGCAGCCTCCTGTACGCTCGTTGTTTATTGCTGTATGCCAGGGCTTCGCTTCTGTGTCAGCCACTTAACCTTAGTTTTAACCTCCACGAGCTCCCTTACCATGTTTTAAAGATAAAACCACAGCAAATAAATTTCCTGAACACTGTGCCCAAGGCTCGCTTCCCTTTTAGTTAAGACTGCGTTTATCCCGTCCATGTGTCTCTTGGCCTCGGCCAACTTGCTGGCGAACTCCTGCTGATCTTGCACCTACGACGCGTACTGTTGGATGACGCTGGTGCTATGACTGCTTGCTGGGTACCTGCTGATAACTGTCGCCCAGGTCATCCTCGAGGTCGCTCAGTCTGTCCTGCAGCTCGTTATCTTCTGCAATGGCCACCACGCTCAGCTCATCCTGCTGTGATGGCTCGTCACTTAACAGGTCGGTCGGTTGTTGCGTTGTCGCCCACAACTGGGACCTCTTCATTTCCAGTTTCTAAAGTGCCTTTTGTAATGAGGTCCTCTCTTTATCTCGCACGCCCAAAAGTTTTGCATATTGCATCTATTGCACCTGGTCTTTCTTGACCATCAGACTTCGCTTGTACTGCCTTCGTAGGGCGTTGTACTCGGCTTTAAGCTTATCACTGTTTGCGCTTGGATTGTTGTATCGTGCTGCGATTTCCTGCCGCTGGCCCTTGCTATCTTTTTTGGGAAAGCTGGCTACTGTAAAAAATGTATTGGCCCATTCTTTGATTGCCCTTCAAAGTGCAGCTTTCTCGAAATGAAAGGACGTCATGTCCTGTGTGCTCATCCTCAGAGGTTGTTAGTCGCTTATTCCTGCAACCTTGGGTGGCTTCTAGTGTTGTCTAGATTGACCCTTGGGCTTATGCGCTGGCTGTAGCAGATAAAAGTTATCGGGTGGAGTTGGCTCGCAGAAGATGGTCCTCAGCTCTAGCAGACGCTCGGCTTTCGTTCTGCTTTTCAGCAACTCCGACAGGTTCGCAACCTTGTCGTGCCTAACGCGGTTCTGTAACTCGGATCACATGTTCCTGTAAAACAGATCGATTCGGCGCTCTATCGACCATGGGGGTTGAATGAGGTGCACTATGTTCTTGATTTCCGTCATGAAATTTCGCACAGGCTCCCCGGCGTATGGGGTGCGCATTTGCGCGTCTACTGTTAAGCAGTGTTGGACCTCCACGCTTGAGCCGTACTATTTTTGTCCTTAAATGACAAAAACGTGCTAGCCGAGTCATCGGTTGCATTCGTTGCAGTACAAAGTGGTTACAATGCCACAGAAAAGGTCTGGTAGGACTCGAAAGAGCTCTTCTTCAGACAGCCCTAAAATTCGGCGGCATTCGGCTATACGCATCAGAAAAGCGTCAAAGTTTTTGTTACTCTCTCCCGCAAACTTAAGGTTCTAGTGGCAGACGATTTGTTCAAGGTCAAAGCATGATAAGTCGACGCACAAGCTACTCGTCTCGGTGCCTCTGTCCGATGGAAACAAGGTATTTTCCCCGGCCCAGGCTGGTTGCTGGGGGACTGTCATAGCAGCTCACCACTGAAGGCAAATAAGGTACGGCAACTGTAATGCTGCCGACGTCAAGCGCATGTGTGGCCACCCCATGTATTGCTACTCCTCCAGATTATACGATAATGCTACCAATTCTAGAATGCACTTCACACAATTATGTGTGGCAGTGCATGTACACTGCTGCAGCACTTGGTGCCAACACTAGCTTGGGTAATAGAACGAGTGGGTTGGAGGAATTTGCGTCGAGTCTTTAGCTAGGCGAAATTTTCCTCTTATATGTAACCTTCGGCCTTGTATCAGCAATATTAACTTATTGCCATTAATAGTCGCAAAAAGAGAAGAAAAGTAAAAAAATGTTTTCTCCCAAATCTCTTATTACGTGTGTATGAGTGTAGTACAATGTAATATACAGGTACGTTTACTGTATTTTGCGTACACAACAGCCACTGTGCTCGTTGTACTATAAGTCGCGAGAAAGCCAATAGCCGTTTATACATCTATACGTAGATTAATTATCATTTTGTCGCAAAATATTATTTTCTATCTCGCTAGCACTCGTATCTCAAAATTTTTAGGTGCTGGAAGTCAGCCTGGATTCAAAATTGTAACGTAAACAAAGCTACTGCTTTGTTCATGCATGAGACCTGCTTAAGTCTTTCCGTAAATACCAAATAAACGTGTCATAAGACGATTTGTATCAGCTGCTACAGCTACTACTACTAGTAGTTCGTATAAAATGCCAATCATCGTCCCTGACAATATTGTATCATACCCAGCTTGTGAATTTTTATGTCGGGCCCCACTGTCACAGGGTACAGTCTAGGCAGAAAATATTTTTCTACTGGGACAGGGTTTCACAGATACCCTTGACGACACATACAAATTTAGAGCACGGGCCTTGCCTGCCAAGACTCGCAGCAGCCGGGTATCGCGGCTGCTTGTTGCTTCTCGCTACGATAGGACGCTATGATTCAGGGAATATCAGAGCACACGTAATAAAAAGAGCACTTGCAAGTATGATTTGATCAAAAGTACATATAGTAAATATTAAGAAAAATACAGTGCTATAAAATACTTGTGGGTGTACGGGTATGTGTCGAGCGTGCAAGCTCGACGTAGTGGCGGCGCAAGGTCGCGGTACGGGCAGACACACGTGATATACTATGCGAGGGGCCAATGTCCATTACAAAAAGATAATTCTGAAAGACGATACTTGCGCTTAAGAGCTTCGGCGTGACTAGAGAACCCAGTAGGTGTCCCAACTAGCGTTGTTTTGGCCCTTGGTGCTCGGAGATTTCTCGGGTACTGGCCTTGGCTCGTTGATAACCTTGCACTAGCCCTCTTAGCCAGTTGTCAACTTTTGTACAAGCCCTCTTGGCTAGCAATTGGCACTTGCCCTGGCTTGAAGATGAACTTGTACTAGCCTTCGTGGCCAGAGGTTGGCTTTTGCGCTGGCCCTTTTGGCTAGCGGTTAGCACTCACCTTGGCTCGTCGACGACCTTTACACAAGCCCTCTGGGCTTGTTGTTGGCTTCTGTTCTGGCTTTTTCAGCTTCTCAAGACGAACACGTTCTCTTTCACAAGGATCTTATCCTATCCCGCTCTTACATCAGAAAAAACTCATCTATAGTACTCCCAACGCTCCTCACAGGTTAAAGCAAGACTGATCCTCGACCCTTTCTCCCACGACTCCCGATTTTCCTTTTTTTCGTCATTTTCTCCCCCTTCTATCTCGTATATCAGCTAACGACGCTAAGGAGCGCTCACGGTATCCAACCATGACATTTTATACTTTTGAAGAAAGCAAGGAAATAAAAATAATAATAACAACGTGCTAAGAAAAAAAAGAACACAAACGACATTTAAACAAAAATGGCTTGGTGGTTGTCAAACTTAGAAGACGAGACTTTTCATACAGAGTCTGAAGTAAAAGATCCAAAGTAAATTTCGCCATTACCTTACACGACAAAAAAGAAAAATAAAACAAAGAAACATTAACTCTCAGTACCAACCTAAAACCTTTTCTATTCCCCTTCCTTGAAAAGGCACACAGAAAACACCCGGCACTCATAAGGAAACATAAGCCAACAATATCTAATATACACATCAAGGATATTCGAAAAACCATGCCGGCAACAAAAAATAACGCAAAAACGAGCCAAAACTGACTATACCTAATATGTACGTAATATAAGCGGTGACGGCAGCACAAGGAGTATAATTTAACTCCACAGAAAATAAAGATGATGTAAAAAAAGTATACGCTTTAAATATACAGCTTAAAACCAACATAGTCAAGTCCTAGTTCATGTCAACAGAAGGTCCGGTAAAAACATGAAGCAGTCAGGACAACAGGAAACGCGAAGAGTCATAGACTCTTATCCAGAATCCCTTGCAGCTGTCGAAGACTCACGAAGCAAGACACAGAATAATGGAAAAACAAAATAATAATTTTTTTATGATTCACGAAACCGAAATAAATAAGGTCTTGGGAATTGACTTTCCAGAACACGTTGACTGTATTAATAGACAACAAGTTTCGACAGATAATACAGGCCGTCTGGCCTGGATACGACCAAACAATTGAAATCATGGAAGCGAGCAAAGTGCTTGCAGACAAATGAGATTGATGAGACGCTTACACCCGAAATTAGACACGAGGAAACGCTAGACTAAGTTACAATATCAGTCATAGTGGGAATCACTGTAATTCCAAATATTTATTAACACAACATCAATTCGTAAATACATCAAAATTAAATTAGACGGATAATGACCATACAGATACACGAAATCAATTTACTCTACCTAATCTTAACAGACCGCTTCATGCACTGTACTGAGTTAGAAAAGTGCCAATATTTTATGGAGACCCAGTATAACTTCTCTTTCCTTATCGAATAACGAGAACTGTTGCCTGGACAGTAGTCGTTTTTTTTTAAATTCGTAATTAGTACCTTAGTTGACAGGCTAAAAAGCAAAGCAGCCTGGTAAATACCACGTCAAGCCCAATTCACGTCAGTAGAAAAATTTTCGAGGAAAACACAGGTACTCGAGCATTAGGGATGCCACCACTCTTCTACCACAGCTGAAAACAATTACACAACAAAGGAAAGAACACGAAGGACCTTACTGCGATCTTTTTTAAGCGCTACATAATGGGATAGCAACATTTTATGACTTATACCCGACTTATTCTCCCACTCAAAAATACGGTGATGGACGTGAAAAGATAAAACAATTTTTCCATGGACTATGGGCTCTATATAACTACAACGTAACATGCCTTACTGCTAGAACATTAAACAAAGCAGTAGTTGGGCGCTTAATATAGAAAGTCAAATCACCCTTGGCTACACTACTCCAGGAGGAGGAAATGCCTACATAGGCATAACTCAAGTAAGCCCCCGAGACAAAAAAAGGCTACCATGTAATTATAATCAGCAAAAAAACGGATAAACCGACATTACGAGCAATTAATAACTCTGAGTCAAAGCTATACAAAGCCGAATACTATAACCTCCTAATACGACTACTAGTAAATGCAGAAAATAAGAATACTCAAGGTATCCAAAATGCTTAAACACTACCGGTACATTCAGAATTACCAGAGATCAGATATTTTTAACAATACGCAACATGATAATAATAGACGATATAATACATACTAGCCAACCCTTTACAATGAAAACAAGCGGTGAAAATTATGATGGTAGGAATCCTAGTTATAAAAACTTAAGGCTGCCATGTAATACACTTAACTCACCTAAGGACAAGACACATGATTTACGTACGGAGACTCTTCACTTCCAAGACGCTAGTCGCGATCCCCTGGCGTCAGGCGGGACTCGGTGATGAGCGAATATATAAATAGTGTGCCCGCAAAATAACAAAGCTGAAGTGCAGCGAGCGGGAGTCACCCCAAAAACTATACAATAAGCCACGCCTAACAAAATACGTCGATGATATCGGTAAAGCACAACATAAAATGATACGGAAAATTAATGACACGAGCAATACACAAAACAAACTGCTAGCCCAACTTGATAAAATACTGCTAACTGCAAGTGCATAGTCTAATGATAATCATATTATTTCTAAATTTTTACTATCTACCCAAATCCCTAAAAAATGACAGAATTAAGAGCAGATTTGTAAAATACTTTTAAAAGCAGTTTTAAATACATCAAGTAGAGATAGAACACCTTTCGTATCCATAGAAATCCCCCAATTATTTAACGCATGTGTGACATTCTACGTGGATACAGATGCCGAAATGTTTATTATAAAAATAAGTAACGACAAATCTCCGTAAATTTTGATGATCTCTGGTTGTCATTACGTTGACGAACCCAATACCTTAATTTATAATCGTTGCTTAAAACACACCGATATCTTTGATAGTCTGGTTTCAACGCGTGATGACTGCAAGAAACATCTGATGATGAATTATTAAAAGACGGACAACTAACTTCTTATTCCAAATTTATTATTTCACAAATCGTATTTGGTGTAAGTCGTACCACTTTTCACAGCCTCTGACATAAATCTTACGCGTGCCTCTTCCAATATCTTGCAAAATTTATGAATCGATTTCAAAGTTACTTCATACTCAAAGCAGTCAAGTCCGTGATGATGCGCAGATAACTATGTGTTTTGTCGTTTCACTTCCTTCGTCAACTTTTCTTAATTACAATGTTATGCGACAACCTAATGCAAATAAACATCATTGTTTGAATCCACAACGGCAACTTTACTTTGTCCAGCTATGTCTTTCGTCATTTTAAAATACTGAATGTTCACAACGAGAACTGGTGGAAGCCAAGAGTAGCAATTACAGTACGGAAAGCTGACAGCGCTATCCAAAGACTAAAGTGAACAGTGATCCGACGTGACGGATCCATTTCGTGAATCTTCTCGTATTTGGCAAACACGATTCAGTTTACGGTCGTGGTCAATGCTTTGTCGAAACGAATATGTTATTTAACGCTATCGTGTCTTATGAGATTCCAATTGGAAAATTCGTTAGCCGATAAATCCAGCGTCAAATCAAAAGCAAGCAGACAGTATCCGTTTGGATAAGATTTGCTATCAACGTGGTTTCCTTCTTTAAGAGAGTGAGCACCAGTGCCCGGAAACAAGGTGTGATAGGCATCGACGTATAAATTATTTGTTTTAAAGTCTGGCTGCAACGGTTTTAAAAGAACTTGAACACAATAATTGCACAAACAGAGAATATTAATGTTGGAATGATGGAAATTGTATAGATTTATTGTGTGATCACCGTTGTGGGCTTAATATCTCACAAAACCGATAATGATTTGTTCAGGTACTTGTTCTAAAATTATATCATACAAAGTCTGACCTTAAATTCTACTGTGCATCCTCACAGCTTTAACCTTAACCCGTAAAAGTGGATATTTTGCTGTCCTTTTTGACAATGCCTTGGCAGGGCCAAGTAGAACGAGTGTACTTATTTCGACACGTTGGACTAAAAAATTAGCTTCTTTCATGCGTACAGAAACTAAATTTGATGTGTCCATGAGACAAATAGCGTCGTGAAATCTTACTAAGCGCACTTTCACCTCAACAACATTAATAAGTTATTTTTCCTGGTTGTATACGTCACAATTAAGATGGCTAATGAGATCGACTGATTCTTTTACCGATAATAACGCACATCGCCTCACTAGTTCTTTATAGGCATCTTAATAAGATGATTTCGCAGCGGATCCGTAATTTAATAAAGTTTTTAAGTAAGCTCTGTAAGAATATACGTTGTTTAAAGGTTATACTAGCTTTTGATTGAAGAAAACATCACCTTGATTGAACAATGATTGCCTAAAATTGCTTATTGGCCACGCTTTTGCGACTCCAGCAGCTAGGTCAGTATTTGGTTCTTCGTTTTCATCGAGACATAACTAGATACGAAGACTAATCATCGCGTGCGCAAAATCAATCTATTCTTCGCCATTATCAGGTACGACGAATTCTATCGGTGCGTCATCCGTTAGCGATGATATCGGTTTGTATTGTACCTAGTGCTGTCCTTTGATGGTTGTCTGTAGTTCAAACTTTAAATATTAGGCTGTGTAAGAAAGCCATTCTCTTATCCAACTGTCAAAAATATCTCTAGCAGTACTCATTTTCTTCACCTCTTTTCTTCTCTTCTATTTCAGTGATGCAACACTTGGTTTCGGTGTTGTTTTCTTTTTGCGTTGATTGCAGGCTTTTTTCACTTTTTTCTTTTTACCTGTGGTCTTACGACAATGACTACGCATCGACCGTACCAATTTACCAAGTAGTTGTGATTGAAATGGCATATCGAACTGCCCAAATTCATATCCTGAACCTTCTATGAGCTTATCCTACTTTGCATTGACTTCCACGTCTCCGTGTTCAATGCGTTCAGCTATTTTTGTTCCTGGACGACAGAAATTGTATCCAGGTACATGCATTTGAAACGGTATTAAATCAATTATAGCGTCGAAAGTACTTTTTTTTCTTCCTTTTTCAGCTTTACCTCTTTTTCTTCGATAGGACGAGTTTTCCTCTTGATCAACGCTATGATTGCTTTTGACGTGATAAAACTATAATTCTCCTTCAATTATTCCTTGACGACGTCGTTGGGACCGTCCCGGTCACGCTTTCACTATTTCTACTCCAACAACATCTTAAAATTTTATTTGGCGATTTTTTAGTTTTTGAATCTACGCCCTCGTCGTCGATCAGTAACCTTGCTACCTTCGGGTTTCCGACACAATGTTGTGGGGTATTTGCGTTACGAAGCACCACGGCAGACTGATGACGTTCTTCTGGTCCGTGCTTTTTCGCATCTCTTATGATATCATTTACTAGATTGACAATTATTGATCGAGGAATATAAATGCCAACGATAATCACTGTATGCTCAGCCATCCACTCGACGTCACCAGTAGCACGCAAGCAACGTAGAACGACTGCAGCGCTTTTGCAAAACTTTTTAGGTACGTTTTTAATAATTTTGGTCTCTTGCCTATCGACTTTCCTACGTTTTATTTCATCCTTATCATTGGACGGCTTGTTATCTTGGGATAAGGTCGCGTAGTTACTTTCCACCTTAGTATCAATGTGTCCGTATCTCTAGTTCTCTACGTCCCGAAAGTGTAGATATCGTTGCCAAACCGGTTGGTATTTCTTTTCATCTTCTCGCTCGTCACCGTATGATCAATTTAAAATTTCGTTTATTTCTACGTCGAGCCGACTCGTTGTGGTCCCTAGAGTTTGCAAAAATTTTGGATAACCACTGAGGAATGCGTTTTATAAACATTCTACGATTTTTTGGAGAAGAAGAATCATTTTTTTCACTTGCTACTTTTTTTATTACCCTAGCGACAGCACTGTTCCAAGGAGTAGACCGAATAAAGCAGGTATAAATCTTCCTTCTTATTGCACGTTGATTTTTTTCTTCGATGCCGGATGAATTTTTTTGTTTGCAAGTTTTCTGGGAACGTTGGCGTGTTTACGCAAATATGTTTTGTTCTGTGCATTTACCGCTACGTTCTCTTCAAGAATATTCAACGCACAGTCAAAAATGTATCCGATCAGTTTGGGATCGGCTTCACACAACAACGCCCTTTTCTGCTCCTTGTCAAGATAATACAGAGCTCTAAAAATGATGGTGTGCTCTGGACCAAACGGAAATCGTGACTTTGGCGCCATCACAACATTGCGACGGGTACTTGATTAGCCACGTCGCTTTCATTCAGCAGCTTTTTTGCTACACATACATTCTGATACTCGTCTTCTGGAATAATATAAGTACGAAATCGAAAATTATCCAGTGTATTTTGTTTAAGATCCAAGAAGAGGTAGCCAAACGGTCGCGAAGTGGAGTCCTAATATGCTTCTTGCAAAAATCAAGGATTTTCTGGAAACACTTGTCTCGAAATATGTTGTATTTGTGCTTGATCGCGTAGATTTCAAAAGATGATAATGTACTGTGTGATTAACGATATGTTACGCTGACCCTTACCTTGATGAAATTTATTTTTCGTAATGAAGATTATACTTAAGTTGTTATGATCACTACCTTTGGTGAAAAAATCGACGATAGCTCCACCAGCGGATGATTCACATCCATGGATATTTCCGTCGCGTATCCATGATATCTACTGCACTCTGCTGAAAAGCTAGATGACCGCAGGAGGCACTTCGCGCGCGTCACTTGCGAGTCCGCGAGCATTTTGAAAAAAGGCTTGTACCAGCGCAAAACTGTATCGTGCGAAAAATCAACTTATGTCGTCGACTTAAGGGCTGATCGAGGTCTTATATCCTTTATCGTGCCGCCACAACAGCTTCGTTTAGCGTAAATGTGACTCTCGCGAGTAATTAGCTTATTTCGTTGGATTATTCACCAATCGAACTAATTACAATCGTGTGATTATTCTCCTAAAATGATGATTTAAGAAAAAAAAAAATTCGATTCTTACACACTTTTAATTTAGTCGTACAAAAAACTAGAAATAATAAAATTTTTTTTTTTTTTAAAGTGCCGGGATATTGTTTTGAGTGAAAAAATGTGCTGACAATGTATTTTCTGGAAATGGTTTTGTATTATTAAACAAAGTATAGACATCTGTCGCTACAAGAATTCGCCGACTTGAAATAAAAAACATTTGTTGCCTTTGTTCTAAGACTTTATTGGCGTAAACGGCAATTTTATATCATAATTAAGGTTACACACACACACACACACACACACGGGCTCACATGTTTTGACAGCTTACTACACTCTGCTCGTGGCTACAAGAATGTGCTGACTTAGAGTTAAAAACATTTGTTACCTCGGTTCTACGAATATACTACCGTAAACAATAATTTAATATTTTATCTAAGATTCCATACACACAAATACACTTACATGTTTTTACAGATAACTACACTCTGCTTGGTTTCTTTTCTCTTCTATCCCTCTTACAAGTGTCGTCCATACTACGGTTTGCTTCTGGAAAATTCCAATTGCACACCCATCACGTTAGCAGTCGCAGTGTTCCGTTCCTATCCGTAAGGGTAACTCACGTCCAAGTTCTTGAATCTTCTATTTCCCTAGACAGATTTACATATTTTTGTTTATTGATTCGTTACAACTGTATCGTCAATGATTTCGCGTAAGTGTATGAAAAAAAAGTGGTTTTCCAGGTACCAACATACGTAACACAAAAGAAGAACTATGAAGCTTTTATGACAGGTCTTGGTCTATTCACGACTTTTACGCAAAGAGGTAACATTCATTAGAAAAGCAGCATAGTACCAGAAATAACAGCGACCATATGGATAATACTATTCACACACTACAAGTTAAACCCACGTTCCCATTACCATAATAGTGTTCGTCCAGAACATGCGACTAAAGTCAACACGATGTTATTTTAAATACGACAGACGAGCAAAGCCCATATATGACAATACGAGTACATCGTGTGTGTTTGAATATCGATGTTGTTTTTAAAACAAATCGCTCTCTTTGCCCGGCATTCCCGGAAACCTCTAATGTTATCTTCGACGTGCCAATAGCTTTTGTTACACGGTATGCAATAACCAGTGCTGCCACATGCGCAAGCCAGATTCAAAATTGGTTCAAAATTATTTACGTTTTCATAATAAATTAATCGCAGTGTGTAATCAACTTATCCATTTGTACCGAGTACCAAACGGGTCCCATCGTACAAAAGAGATTTTCCATGACCAAGATGCCGAAATAAGTACACAACTATAAAAGTACTCTCAATTGCAAAAAAAAATTAGATGTTGTGGACGTCATTGAGAGTACATCCTGTAGGATTAATGTGCACGTTTGTAGAATTAATTAGCTTTTAGTTGCTTCTCTTTAAATCCGACCATTTTCGTTTCTGATAAGATTTTAGTATTTGTACAACTTAGCTAATCGTATCTGACCGCTGGCAACATGAGCAAAAGCTGCAACCAGCGATCGAGAAAGGCACAAGTTGTTATTATTCTTTATGGTCAGTATAGATCTTCTGCGTACCCATTTTTCTGTCAACGCTACACGGCGCACAGTGGTCCAGAAAGCCCGAAAAATTCTCAAAATTCGTGCTTCCAATGAATTTTTACTCAAGTTAAACGTTTTTGGGCTTATTTTGTTCCTCAGAACTTAAGCTTCGAGGATCTGAGTCCCTCGGACGTTTCACTTTTTTTGATATATATGTATTTCAGGTATATATACAGCAATTTTCGATAGTCAAAATACTCTGGATACATAATGCGTAGTTAAAGTAACCCGATTTGTACAAAAATTGGTGTACGGGGGTTTTTGGGGTCCCTGATTACGAATCAAAGGTCACAATTAAAAATTTTAAGATAACGGATCCAAGATGGTGGACAAATTTTTGAAAATTGCCCGTTTTCTGCTGACTTTGAGATGTAAATGTTTTAGGGTTTTCTGATTACGAATCTAAGGTCACATTTTCTGATTCAAAGATGGCGGATCCAAGATGACGGACTGAACTTTAGAAAAATTGCTAGAAAATGCGTCACAATCTCTGCCTCTAATGAATTTTGACTGAATTAAGGTTTTTTTTGGCTTACGTTACTTCTAACATCGAAACCTACAATAATTCTATTCCCTTGGAGAAGTGATGTTAAAAAATATATGCGTATATACAGGGAAAATTTAAATAATGTGTGAAATTCCGACGTTCGGATCAAATTTTAAACTAGTTTCAGATATCCCAGTAGACTGAACTTCTAAATAAGTGTTTAGTATCGAAAGACAATAAATG
>JAPYYV010001706.1:0-24228 GCA_030522625.1 Copidosoma aretas
CAGCAAAATATCCAATCACACGTGTGGAAGTAAAATCTTTTACAATGCATAGCGGTATTAGTGGTGACTGTTTGGAAAATGTTATACTGGGTCAGTTACTAAAACGAATAATATTAGGATTTGTTGACAACAAAGCGTTCAATGGTGACAGAAAATTACACCCGCTTACTTTCCAAAATTATTTTTAAAATTTTTTATCATTGTATGTTGACGGAGTTCAAATTCCAAGCTAACTATTACAACCCATTTTTACTGGTGGGGCACCGAAGTATGTTAAAGCTTATCAGACCTTAATATGGGGTACAAGAATTCATTACATAAACAAGGGAAATAGTATTCATAGAAAATATTGTCTAAATGGATATTGCCTGTTTGCGTTTGATATTACACCCGACCCATCTGTACATTTTGCTGGTCACTGGAATCTGGTAGAAAACGGGTCTGTAAGAATATAAGTTCGTTTCGAGACACCCTTGACAGAAACGATAAATTGTGTACTTTACGCCGACTTTGACAACGTGTTGAAGATAGATTCGATTCATCAGGCAGTAGTAGATTTTAACTCGTAGATTATCCTCAAGAGCATCCCCTGTACGTCACGTACGCAGTCCCCCGGCCATCATTACACGATGTCACCTGCTGTACCGGCCTTCCTCTCTTTCTCTCTTTCGTCCTTCTTCTCTTTTATTGCTGTGGACAGTCTGTTACGGGTGCCTAAAGAAAGCGAGCCAGAAATACTCTTAAGTATTGAAGAAGACAAAAAATTCATAATAGATATTCTAGCGTTTCACGATAACAATGCTAATATGCTACCAAAAGAAGTTCTGGTAATAGGCGTCGATACCAATCTAACTTCTCATTGAATTATAAAATCTCCGTATGACCCAACAGAATTGACACCAGGGATTTTGGCTACAAATTGTTATCTATCTCGCTATTCTCATAGAATCGAGTGGTATGACGGTGAGTGTGTCTTAGAAGATGTTTACAGTGTTTTGCGAGAAGTCGCAAGAAGTGCTCTACACATTTATGAACGCGGAAATCAAAAACAAAAAATCTTAGAGCAAATATTGGGACGACAGATTATTAACCTTGAGGAGTATAAGTGCCCGATATTCAAAAAACTTCCACGTTATGGTGATAACTTTTGTTGCTACCACGGCCGAAAAAAAGAATATTTTAGTTGTGCATTGGCATACGCTCATAAAATGCGTAAATCTCCAACCTAAGGGAGATGAATGCTCTTACGATATACCTGATGACGCAATATTTGATAATAATTTTGCTCTAAAACCCACTAACAAGGTAAAAAAATCTGTCCGTCAAAAAACATGGCACATCCATTTCTGAAACTGTTACTAGTCCTAAAGTTCCTGCAGACGAGACGGTCGTCTCGAGCAGTAGCGTCGCCGGTGCAGTAAGTACCAGTGTCGGTAATAGTGGGAGAAGATGTGTGGCTGCAATGGAATACGTCTAAATCAAAGATTCTGAAGTATCTTTAAATACAACAAGCTTTTCGCAACATTCCGGCTCAGACAGTAGGAGTGTTCCCTACAGACCAATTACCCATTGTTTGGACAAAGCCGTGTACTCTTGTAGTTAATACAGAAGATAGTTCTAAACCTGGTTCGCATTGGATCGCGATCTATGTTGATATCCAAGGACATGGAGTTTATTTCAACAGTTACGGACTACCACCGTTCATCCTACATCACATCGACCCGTTTAGAAGAAATTGTAGAATTTACAAGTGTAACATTTAATAACTTTAAAGTATCGCCTTAAAAGTGTGTGGTCATTTTTGTATTGATTTTTGGTATTTTTTGTCTCACGATTATACTACAGCTACGTTTTGCTTCTTATTTTCAAGATACATGATGTATTATGATCAACTATGTGTAGATATATTTAATCAAATTACTAAACGTAACATGTTAAGAAATAATCGTATTATTGCAAACTCTTGTACTCAATCCCGTAAATGTTAACATTTAGTGTAAGTAGTATTAAAAATCTTATCTCATATTAAATATAATTATAATAACCGGTTAACCGATAGATGTAAGACTATTATTGTATTGTCAAGTATAATATTTTCGATAAATGGATTAACTGTACACAACTATTTTTATTCAAACCGATTTATTATCCTCTCACTTATTAACATACTTCTCCCCAATTGTATACAATTAGTATTTATACCAGCAGCTCACATCATCTTTCCCTTTTCCGCCCCAAACTACGGAAACCCTCAGCTATACTCTTGCTCTTTTCTACTCCCCTAATACTCTTCCACCAAGAGATGCATTTTCACTACGTAGATATGCCTGCCGAGACCTGACTCGGGAAAGTCGTGATGCTGCTACCAATCACATTTCACACCTCCCCATGAATAACATCATACTACTTTTCTCCCTCTCATTCTTCGACACCTATCAAAGCCTTCTACACTTTCTCCTCTTGCCCTCTTATGGTATCCTGATATTTTTACACGTTTGTTCTCAACTTATTAGTCCCCAACTCTCTCTCTCTTTTCCTCTCTCTCTCTCTCTCTCTCTCTCACTCTCACTCTCTCTCTCTCTCTCCGCTCATAGTAAGTACAGAGATTCTGATGTTGTGCATACATTCCTGTAACCATACATATACACAAATTCGCAAGGATACCACTGTACAGCGATAAACTATGGATATACCTAATCTGCATAATTTGTTGAAAATTGTTTGTGAAATTGCTTATAACATTTATATACACCTGCGCTCGGCGTCCGCCATGTCTCCAACTTCCTCACACGCTGGATCTTATCTTTCGCTGGGATCAGCCTCCGGTGCCGCCCGTGACGTCACAGTGTCTGTTTTAAGTTCCCCTCTACTATTTCTAGATATACTTTAATACGTCTAAATGAAACATCTTCACATGCTTTGAAATTCACAAGGGTTTTTTGCTGTTTGATTATTTTATCTGTACTTACCATCCGTAGTGTTAATAGCCTGTAAATAACTGTCGAAAGTCATTGTATAACTTCAATTTCTATGAAAAACAAGCAACTAATCCTTGCAAATATTAAAGCTTGTAAATATTTTTTGGTAAGACGATTTAAATTATACCTAGAGTATCACTAAAATTTTGTAGTGTAAAAAACAAATAGAGAGTGCATAGGGCATAAAACAGCAAATATAATTTTTTTGTTTAGTGACTGATAAAAGTTATCCTACATTTGGCTTGCTGTCTATGGATATCAGCATAATGGTATTTTATACTTTTTGCAGACTGTGAAAGATCTTAAAAGGTGTACCGGTGTATTAGATGATAAGTGAAACACCCATCACTTATTAATGCAGTTTAAATTTTGATTTTCTTGGAGTAAATTTAACTATGCGTGACTTGAACACAAACGTTAAAAAAGTTTTATTTAATATTAGTTATTAATGCTTCTCTGCCAATAAACGTAATTCTCGCTGTGCTTCGCTGCATACAAGTATTTTATCTTTCGCAACTAGTTGATTTATCGTGGAATCTTAAAACTTATACGCGTTATGCCATCAATCATACATACTTGTTCTAATTAATGATTTATGTAGCATATTCATGCTTTTCGTAAAATTACAGTGACTAAAACTTACAGCATATCGTTTTTGGATATATGCCAGTGCTGCTATTTCGATTACAAACTTAAGCAAAACTATAATATAATTTGAGTTACAGGTGCCAGTCGATGAACAAAGTAATGTTTGGAAAGTGCTGATTTCAATACCATGAAAGTTGTTTCAGCATAAATTTTGCCCTATTGTATTGATGCACAATACCTCTAAAAATTCTTTATTCTACGCTGTGCTATGGACCTAATTTCTTGCGGACTATCGGCTGTAGTGTGTAAGGACTTTAAAAATTAGATTAGGACGAATTTAAAGTGGCTTATTACGCATGTATAGCAAATGTTTTAAATAATTTCTTATTTATGTTTAATAAAAGTCATGAGAAGTGTTCTTCATCCTGACAATAATATAGCTAGTGCTAAGTAAAATTTTTTTGTTAAATTTTTCAGGTACCGAACTTGAAAAAAAATTTAATAAATTGCTTTGATATTTGTTGATTGACATCTGATTTTAAATTCCTCAGGCTTGTTCTCTTCCTTGAATAAATCCATTAGGGGTCATCCGAAAAAATTTTGCAAAAACTTCGATAGGTTTCCCAGAAAATTCAAATGTTCACTTTCTTTTCGTACTTCTATATAAACAATAGAATTTTCTCGGAAATGTATCTAAGCTTTTGCAATTTTTTCCCGAATGACTCCTAATGGATTTGTTTAAGGAAGAGAATGAGCCCAAAAAATTGAAAATAAGATGCAAATTAAAAAATAAATAGGTATTTTATTACATTTTTTTTCAAGCAACGTGATTTGAAAAATCTATCAGGTTTAGTGACACTTTTCATAACTTTTAATAACCGTTCATAATGAAATATTTAAAATACTTGCTGTACATGCATGATGAGCTACTATAAGATATAAAATATTATTTTTGAAATAGTTACACAATATTTTGTGGAAAATATGTATAAAGGGATTCTTAAACAATAAAAATGTACTAAGAATCAAGTAAAAACAAAACGAAACTGTTCTCTTATACATTAATGATAATAGATGGTTTCGATAAAAAGTTATGAATAAAACATTTATAACGTCATCGTCATGACAATATTCTTGTAATAAGATGCGGACGATTTCAACGTTTGTGCTAAGTTTTTCTATACCAGTTTGTATAGGTAAACATTTATTGTTTTTATTGCCAGTTTGTACAGGTAGACATTAATAGTTATCAAAAATATTTGGAGGATAATAATTTCTTAAAATGGTTTAGAATCATAACAAATGAACAGTAAAACTCTTCTGGCCGATGACCATCATATTTTTACAAATTTTATGAACGAACACTATAACAATTCATTGGTTAATTTTTTCAACAATTATTTCAAAAGAGGGGATTCCCAAATTGGTTTTCCAAATCAGTAAAAAGCATTTTTTAAATTTCACTTGACTCGCACTCTTTTAAATATACATGATGAATAATTAGCAAACATACAAAATTTTAATCTAACTGAATGTAAATTTTCAAGTGTAATTCAGACGAATAATCAATTATAAAATGGTAAAAAGGTCGAGATAGAAGTTTTCAATACCTAAAAGAGTTATAACGCAAGTTTACCAATTTGAAAAGAAGTAAATGGGTAAAAAGTATTTCTTGAAACGTCCTCTTGCATTTATTCTTTTCAAAAGTGTGATAATACGATATTATTGTTTTAAAATCAATTAATGTTAATCTGTATATTTAGGACTTATTTAAAAATATTTTTTCACGCAAATTGATATTATGAGCAGCGTCGTAAGTACATTAATAAACTATCTTGTGTAAACAGACACACTATTTTATAAAAATGATAAAAAAGCGATACAAAGTAATAATCGGTTCATTAATTTATATCGCTTGTAAAATTCAAGAGTCATGATATTTGTTCCTTCAAAAATAGTAAATTTGGCTTTCCAAAGCTAAAAATTATGATTTTTATCTACTTCTATTTTGAGATACTATTTTGCTTATTTTACTAATTTAAAAAAAAAACATTTAATCTTACTTTCCTTTTCTAGTTCGACAACTTAAAAACACTGATAACACAAATTTATATATTCTGACAACAATATTTACCAATAAGCGTGTGCAGTGTTGATCGTAAACAAAATGAGTATCAAAAAGTCATGTCAAGTCCTATACACCCCATACTTATCGTTATTATTGACTTATTTTCGAATCCTGGGCATTCTCAGCAGCTTTAACATTAAGATTTATGTAGCAGACGGCGTTTCCAGTCACAGGTAAAAACATTTTGATACTTGTGTCCAAGAAATTTTAATAAAAAACTTAATCGGTATGTTGCAAGAAATTTAAAGAATCAAATACATTAAGGGCAGTCAGCTGTCTTTTAAATATTTTTGTTAATAGGTACACGAAGGATTGCAGAGTAGCTCATGCATATTTTGCTCTTATATTAGTTATTTTGAAAAAATGTTCAAATTTGGAGTAGAAACCATAAAAATGAAAAGTTCCTTATCGTCTACTATTTGCAGCAGAAATGATGTATTATAGTAAGGAATATGAAAATCATAGGCCAGTCAAGCAGGATCCTTTGATTTTTTAATTGATAAAAGTACGCAAGTGAAATGTTTAATAACCGCGTACTATTTTCACCCGAACACTTTTTTTAGAGTATACATACTTTGGCACGTAAAAGATTGTTGTGTTTCTTTGAATAAATCGAAAATAGGAAGACTTTTAGTTATGTTTTACAATTTCTAAAACCACAAACTTCTCCGATAATTAAAAAAAAACTATGTGATAACTTTAAACGCTTACTAAAGGAATGAGAAAAGTGTTTAGTAATATCTCATCGCAGCTGAAAATTCGTCCATCCAATCAAAGTAAAATGTATAAGGCCATTAACTTTTATTTTCCCTTAAAAAAAAATATTTTATTTATTATTGTTACTGTACGGTAATAGCCAGGGAAGATTACATTCTGAATTTTTCCGACGGTGGCAGCGCTAATAAAAATTTTCTTGTTTGATGTGATATCTCCGTTTATTGCTGTGAAACACGTTTGATCACACCATATCTCAAGATGAAAAACTATATAATTATTTTACCTAATTTGAACAATTTACAGTAACACAAATTTTTAAATGTTCTATAAATGGTTTATGGTCAGCCCTGTTTTCTCTGTACATTATAACAATTCAAAGAATCTTTCCCTACCATCATGACAAAATATTTTCAGTTGAATTACTGTTGTAGACCTATATTAATGACTAGTTGAAACCAAGCGAAGAATTCTTTTTTTTTACAAACGTGATACATACAACGTTAAACCTCCAGCCTATAGGGTCTTGAGAGAAAAAACTGTTTTGAATAAAAAGGTTACAAGGATCAAAGTAACTTGAATTCATTTAAAACTGTAAATATTGGGTTTTCATGGGGATGGTTAGTAGACCAGCTCAGCACAGATGGCACTAGAGCGGAAAGTCCCTGGTCAACATTGATGTATATGCATCTATACATATCGATATTTTAAGTTCTCTAATTGGTTCGAGTCTCTCCTGCCTGACACCCTCGTATTTATTTAAAGTTCGTCTCTGACCATCCTTATACAGTTATGCCTTGCATTATTAGCTAGGAAAACCTTACTGTTAAAATGATCTTGTTGCTCGCTAGTGTGCCTCTAGACTAAAATACTTTCTAGACATGTTTAATCCCCAATTATTTCGAAGATTCCTTCTACTTTAGAAATTCAAGTCATGTCTCGATGTAAACTGCATTTACACGTACGCTACGATTATTTGGAACACAGTTTAAGCACTTTTAGCTAAAAAAAATTTAAAGTAATCGTAAATTAATAAGTACAAGGCTTCTAAAGGTAAGTGTATGTCTTTATTTTTAACAAGTCTTAAAAGCTGAAGAGTGGCAGAATAAAGCCTAAAAGAGATAAAATTACATAAAGGCTTTTAGTGTTGTTGAAATTTTACTCCTAGATATAGCTACGGTTCGCGAGCAAATTATGTACAAAGCTCTAAATATCTATCTTTGTACTTCTCGTGGACCGGGTAGCCAATCATTGCCTTACACTTTTTTGAGTATGCTTCAGTGTGCCCATTGAATATTTGCTGATAGATACATTATAGTGTTCGCCACAAAATAAGTAACAATTACTGTTAAGTGCCGTAGAAACAGCAGAAGCGGTAGCAATTTATCAGATACTCGCATAGTATTGAATATCAAAGTGACACGTCATTGCACGGCAGGGAAAAGCACAGTAATCACGGGCATCCGGATATGACAGTGCGCTTCCAGGCACTATCGATCGATCCGAAAGACCGGAGTTTTAAAGTCACGCTTGGACGGCTTCGACACGTCCTAGATACTCATTACACACTTGCTTTTAATTTTTCCGCCTAAGCGTTCCGTGCGCTTATTCTAGCTGCCTACAGGGCATACTCTTCTATAGTAAGGCCGCTTTTGTACAAGCCATGCGTGGCTAATTGGCTTTCTAAAAGATATTTCTATGTAGATGATTATGTCCTTTTTTTCACTCATTACATAATTTGGGTTGACTTTATACCTTTGATGGTAAAAAAAAATCATACGTTTCTGCTTAAATGAACGTTTCATGGTTTTATTTACCAAAAAATTAAAAAGCCTAAGTAGTGACCAGTAGTTATTAACTTTTTCTTTGGTCTTTCATATCATTTTTTTTTAGCAACGTCATTGTACTTTGTATTACTTTGTAATATCGCACATGTGACAGGTGTCACCTTGACTACTAGGTACACATAATTTCAGCCTGAATCTTTGCGTAAAATTTCGACAATAAATATTTTAAAATTATATTCGTTACGATAGCCTAGTGAAGACGAATGGATTTTTCGACAAGTGTAATTGCTCACTTTGCGAGATAATAAGCCAGGTCAACGAAATACTAAAGAGTTATAGATAAAATAGAAATGTTTTCAATGAAACTTAGAGAACTACGTGCTCTTGCAACATTCAGATAGTATTAATAAAATAAAAATGAGCATTATTTACTGCAGCAAGTCAAAATTCCCAAATTTTCTTTTTCACCTACTATGGTGCATGAATTCACTCGATTCAAATTAATCGCAATAATGTACCTCGGCCTTTGCTTTGACGGCTCAGAAATATGAAGTCTTTGTCTTTCCATATCTGACTTGTTGGCTATACCTTAATTGAAAAATGTAGTAAAGGTTTCATTTTCAAATACATAAAAAATTCTGTCTTGCAATTAGAGACTCGTTTATTGTAAATAAGACATAAGTTTCATAACTAATTAGGTCTGCTATTATTTATAATCATAGATTTGTAAATATAATTTTTATAGGTATTATATTGTAATTGATTAATCAAGCTATTAAAATTCTTATGTAAAAAAACGATGTTTATAGTATACTATACTTAAGTTCGAAAAACAGCGAGAATAATAATTGATTTTTTGTTCTTGTAGTTATAAATAGAGGGAAACGCCGAGAAATATAGCCCTAAATAAAAGATGCAATGCTTTTATATGTGACGATAAAATTGGCGGAGAATCAAAATGTGTAGTAAATGAGAAATAATGTTAACCAACATGCAAAAGATATTATTAGAAAAATATTTTTGATTATTATTACTTATCACATCCAACGTAATCATAATGATAGAATAGTGTTTAAATTATCATTCTATCGTTTTCCGTACATTTATCTGTAAGTTATGATTTATCAGAATATGTTGAAAATACTTTTTATCACTGATAAAATGTTATGGTGACAGTAGTATGTATGTATGCTAGAAAGGTATATTAACGAACATACATGTAAATATTTAATCGACGATAATGAAAGCTACAGAAAAACCAATAGATCAGCTTTGTAATAGCATGTGTACATATAATCTTTATTTAGAGTTACAGATTTTGAAATTACATTTGCGTACATTAGTGTACACACTGATTGCACGTCAGACACACCTAATAGCTCTAGAACGGTCTTTACATAGGAACTTTGAGCAATCAAAATACATTTCCTTGCTCAATCAATAAATATTTCCAATTGCACAAACATAATTGCGACGCCTAAAGTAATTTTGGATTGATTTGTTAAATAGCAATTTGTAAAATACTTCTTCATTGTCCCGCGGAAATCCGTCATCTACGAGAAGCGTGTAATAAATAGAATGCCTTTTCAGTTAGCAACAAATATACATCAATTAGCTGCAATTTCTACTTATAAAAACTAACTTTTAAAACTTGAATTTTTGGTTCTAACAGTGCGGGGCCTATTTTAGCCAACACAGATACTTTTGCAACACGCACTCTCTATAAAGACTCAACATTTTTTCGTCGATGATTTTCAACACTTAGGGCACTTTCATCTTTACGATTGCCATACAAAAATGCTGTACATACAACAATGATTCTGATCTTGAGATCATCTTGAGCAACATTCGCAAGCATCATCGTACGTCGTACTGAAAGACAGTTGAAAATGCTTCTCTGTAGTCGATGACTTCTAGCAGTAGGAAATTTCTCGCGCAAAGTCTTGCCTTAAATCAATGTCTTTCACTATTTTGACCAGTATTTAATTTTCTCGTCTTTTACCAGTTGCTCAAGGGCAAGATTCACTTGGCCACCAAACGGCTTCTCGAAGGTTAAACTTCTCGAGTGGAATAACATTATATTTATTTTATTTAATTGTATTATACTAGTTGCGATGTCATTAATGTTTGTGGAACGAAGTCTCGTATCTCACGTAATAGACTTTGGGCAGATAAATGCTAGTCCGGAAAAAGAGTAACAAGATGTTTACCCTATACTATATGGACCCTCTCGGAGTCGAATGCAGAGAGAGAGACAAACACATAGGCTGGCGCTTATGCCTGCTCTTCTGCTGACTGCCGTCTGCACTGGCATGGCACGAAGTGAATACCGTACAATATAGTATATGCAAATATGTGTGTATGTGTACATATGTACGGGTTTACTGCTTTTACTGCACTACTACATATACATCTGCAGTCTGTTTGTCCATCTCTTTCTCTCCCATGCACACGATGATGGGGCTCCGCAGCTGCTCGAGATCTCTCTCTGTATATGTATATATATATCGTTTCATATTATATAGTTGTATGAACCAAATTAATCCCAGCCCCACCGCTCCCCCCAGCTCCGCCTAAGCTCCCCCCTGGCTCCCCACAGCTCCTGCTCAAATCACGTAGTTATTTGTTCATTTTTACCTGATTTTCGACACAATTTTTTTGGGGTAAGCTTCCCCCTGCTGCCCCCCGTTCTAACTCAGCTCCCCCTTAGCTCTTTACAGCTCGCCCTCCACCTCCCTCTGATCTCCCCCAGGTTCCCCTCATCACGTCATAACCTATTCCCCAATACACACACACACACAACTTGATTATACGTACATGCATATAAATTAATAATTTGGCTTATTTAGATTGCTCCTTTCCACATGTTTTAGGATTAACATTATATTGCAGAATGTACAATAAAAAAACATGAGGGTAGCTAAAAAGTAACTCTTACCACCAAGATATTGATTGTATAATATATATATATATATATATATATATATATATACCTTCCTGTAATATATATTTAATTTGTCTAAATCGTAAGTAAAAGCAGAATAATTTTCTATCGTATGTCTGACCAACCACGTGTGCTCTTTCCCCTCCATGCCCCCCGACCTTTCCATCTCGTCCCCCCACTGTCCCCCCACAGCTCCTTCATAGACCTCCTCATTATAAGGTAAAAGTATGTTGTTTTTTACCGTTTACCAATATTGTTTAGCCCTCCACACGGCTCTCCCTCATTTTGACCGTAGCCCGCCCTCCCCACGTCCTTACATGCTGCCCCACAACCCTCTATGACCCGATTTTTGTTAGCTTATCCCTTACAAACCCAACAATTCGCAAGGGCATAGGATTTATTCGAGTCTTATATATTTTTTCCCCCCTCCCCCTGCTCCCTCGCTTTTTAATTATAGCCGAAGCTGGCTGACGTCACCCGAAAAAAACATTTTCGCCAATGTCTCCCGAAAACAGACGAATCATTCCGATAACACACAAATCCTTTCAACCAAGCCCTCCAACATCGTCTTACATTGCCGAAAACAACTGATCGCCACTGAAGCCGCTCCTTCACAGCCCCTCGGGATTTTCTATTTTACCTGCACGTCTTATTTGGCTAATAAACAGAGGCACAGCAATAAAACGGGACCATTAATAATACAACTGATAAAACAGATAATGGAACACCCGTGCACTCGAGTACAATACAAAATAAAAATAAAATACTACACCCACAACTAGATTACTAAATGGACTTGCCTGCCTTCACTGCCTATTACCAGATTATTTATTTACTAAAAGTCCAGCCTGAGAAGTATATTGGGATTCGGAATAAAGTTCATGAAATAATACCCTATAGTATACTCTAATAAAAAACAATAGCAGGAATCGAACAGGGCAACTAATTCAAGCACATGATGCAAAAAAAATAGGTGTGTGGAAACCATAATTGCGATGTAGTCTAGCAAACTATATTTGAGCAGTGATAGGCTGAGATATCCGAATCGGAAACCATGTTTTTTTCATGCAAAATATGATTAGCAATATATATTATTGTTTTATACTTACTATATGGGTGTGTTATACTTTCGATCGTGATCTAAATAGACAAGGTTTGCTGAATAGCACATGCTTTTAACAAGGGAGAAAGCCTATTACATATTAGGTCAATATAGCTCCAAATTTGTCAAAAAGAAAACGCGTGTTTTAAGACAATGTTCTACTACGTCAAAAATAGCCAATATTGCTGTACTGAGGCAGAAAATAAAAAACGTGACCGTCAGTGATACAGCTGATGAAACAGATACTTACCTGAAATCCGTACATTTTAGCTCAATACGTAATTCAAATAAAATGAAATCAAAGCATCTATAAGCAAATAATCAAATAGACTCTCCCACTAATACTGTTTGTTGATAAATAATTTCTTGAGTAATTCAGAATGTAAGCTATGTAGTCTATTGGGTTTTGGGATACATACGTTGGATAATTACACCTTATTACAGGAATCGGACGGAGCAACTTACTCCTGGACATGGTGGAAAGAAAACCAGGCATGTGCAGACTATGATGACGTTGTTTTCTAGAATATCATAACTAAAATGTAATTGGCTAAGAATTTCCAATCGGGAACATTGGTACTTTTATAAGTAATTTGACAAGCACTATTTTTCCGTATATTATACTAACTATATCGGTGTATTATAATATCGATTATAATGTCAATTGACAACGTTTGCTAAATAGCACATGTTTTTGACAAGGGAGAAAACCAATTAAATTTTAGGGCAATAAAGCTTTACATTTGTCTAACAGGAAATATGTATTTTAATACAATGCTTTACTACTACGTCTAACGATAAAAACTTCGAGTTACTACGGCGAACCACAAAAAAACTGATTAACAGTAATATCGCAGATAAAACAGATACTTTATAGAAGACACGTATACTTCAGCTCAATACTTGTTTCAAATAAATCAAAACCCATGCCCCGCAAACCAAATCAGAAAATGAAGTCGCCAGATTACAATGTTTATGAATAGCTCATTTATCTACTTATTCAGAATAATTTAAAAGAAAAGCATGAATATGAATCTTTAGCTTCTTCAATCAAATAACCTAATATACTTTAACCTAATATCAGAAGGGAGAACAAATACTTAACGTCAAAACTATTTATTGTTTTAAATAATTGGGTTATTGAAAGAGTGGGGATATTATATTCATTTCAGAAGTAATTATAGAATTGTGAGTTTATAGTTAGTCGAGAGAAAAGTGGCAATAATGTAGAACAATATTTTGAAAAAAATTGCGCACCCATTTATCACGATATACTTTTCCGGCACACAATACATATAGATGTGGCTGATCCTGCCGAAATTTGTTCGGTAATAATCCCAGCTTTTTGAAATAATAAGACGCAGCGAAAATCAGATAATTCATCCATAGAACCTCATATTTATAATCCAATGATAGAAAAAGGTATGTAGTACGCGTTAAACTATTTAAAACAAATTTTGAAAAAAGTGTAAAAATTCAGAAAATAATTTTTATTTATTTGATAGCTAACAAATTAATAAAATGATAGAAATATTCAATAATATATGGAAAAGCTGAGAATAAAAACTATGGTTGAAGATTTGAAAAACTTATCGAATAATTTATTTGATGGTTTATTAATGTAAGTCAAGAAATATTTAAACAAATTTATATATAAACAGTAACCTAATATCATATTAAAATTGAGTTGCAAGCTAAAATATAGAAGGTAGTGATAAATAGCTTAGTCACAAAGGTAGCTCGCAGAAAAGTCGACACATCGTATGCACGAGATCGCGAGCTAAAATCTGGTGGAAAAAGGTTTTTTTTTAAAAAAAAAAATTGACTTCCGTTACATATTTTGCAAAGTGGAAAAATTGGAAATGATTAATTTACTTGCCTGCATAGCGTTCATATAGAGGTATAACTTTAACTAAACTACTTTGTACATAGAAGGATGCTATCAATGGTTATCTTATATAATCCCAGAGTTATGAAAAATCTGGAGGTTGGTGCGCGAAGCGCGCAGAGGGCGAAGCCCCACCAGTATATTATATATATAAGAACTAAAAATCTTCCGCCCACGTCAGCCCCCTCTCAGCCCACCCCTCATATAACGGGTGAATAAGCTATATTTCTACGTGTTTTGAGTAATCGTCATTTGTTTGTGCCCCCCTTAACCCCGCTCAGGCCTCTTCTCAAAAATTCGATCGTTTTCTCCGCGATTTCACGTAAAAATCATTTTTTTAATGTTGTATTGGCCTTCCTCCGCCGCGCCGCCCTTGATTACCCCTCCCTCAAAAACTTAGAAATTTTTACCCTATGCTTATTTTTATAGACAAAGATGGCCGAAATCACCCGAACGATACTATATCCCCGAACTCGGCAGAAAACAGACGAGTAATTTTGATTACAGACGAACCACCTAACGAAAGCCCTTCAACATCGTCGAATATTGACAAAAACAACCGGATGCAGTCGAAGCCAATCCTTTACATACACTTACGATTTTTTATTTTTCCCACGCAACTAATTTAATACATCTACAGATGCAGATCAATAAATCAGACCGTTAGTGACAAGCGTTATGAAAAGATAACGGCAGAACCGTACGCTCTAGCTCTATACGAAATAATAATGTGATACAACTAAAGTACCTGCAACCAAATAACCAAATACACTTGCACGATTATGAGGTAAAGGTACGTATTACGGGCTAGTTACTGGACGACATTTTAATCAACCATCGATTTAAAAAAAAAAAAAACAATTATCATTAATGTTTTGGCACCATTGATAGCGCTAGACATTAGAGAACAGATTCCTACAGCAAAAATGATAAAAAAGAGTTCACGGAAATAATTTAAGTGAATAAAAAGCCGAGTCATTTAGGTCAAAGCATCGCTTGATAAGGTAAAAATGCCGCTAGACTCCAAATTATTTACTGTTCCATCATCCCTTACAGGTATTTGTGCCGTTTCTGAATCGTTAATGTTATCTTAAATTGTCTTACTATAACTAATTATAGAATAATCAATATGTAATCTGACTGTCACCGGTACAAGTAGAATTTTTCATTCCATGAGAACTACTTTCATGCTCAAAGATTTATTAGTTGAAAAATCACCTAAGAAAAATCTGGGAAACTCTCATTCTTGCAAAAAAATTAAACATAATTATATTTAAAAATTTTGTTAAGTTTGTCAAAATTAAGTTAGTCAAATAAATCAAATTTCAGCTAAAAATTTTGTTGCATAAAAAAGTTATCAAAGTGTATTCTCAAAATAAAACCATTTTGATTAAATTTTTTAAAAAAATATTGTAAAAAATGAGATAATTATGTTAAAAAGTGATAATACGTTTGAAGTACAATAATTTATTCTCTCGCTAAGAAACATATATGAATACAAAATGTGTAAAAATAAAATCAATGTAACAACCGTTGTTCTACTATTTTATGATGTGAATAAGGTACCAAGAGTTTCTTCTGACTGCGTAGAAGATAGTTCTTCATCATCTTCCTCTATGCTCTTTAAATTCACATAAACATTTTCTTTTAGTCTTATCTAAAACTCAAACGAACCTTTCTATTTTTTGTCACTATTCCATATTCCACTTTACTCAGATACTTTAAAATCAATTTGGATTGTTGATCAAGAGATATTGTAAATTCTTCTAAAAATCCACTACCTACTTGATAAAGAGCTATTACTTGTGTTGTTATGGCTTTCTTTTTCTTTTTTTACTGAATATATCATAATCTATAGCGCTTTCGTTAAAAGGCCATAATTCAGTGCACTTAAAGCCACTTTGAACAATTAAAGCTCCATCTCTCATACTCTCAAGTATCACTTTGATAACATTCGGACAACGTTGTTTTCTCAAAAGACTTATATTATTTACTGCACTTGTTGACAGTTTTTGACAGGCTTGCTTCAAACGGTGCGAAGAAAGATACATCTAACGGTTGAGATATGTGGGTTGAGTGGGGAAACAACTTAATAATTTCAATATTTTGATCTCTACAGAATCTTTTTAGTGGTATTGAAGCATGGGATGAATGACCATCCATGTAAATCACTGTGGGAAACTTAAGCTCATTTATAGTTACCGAAGGATCAAATACATTTGTTATGCATTTATAAAAATTCTCAGTCGTCTGACAACCACTTTCAGAGTTTCACAAGCCCCAATCACGTGGACAATTCACTAGTAAGTTCTCTGGAATAGCACCTTTATATTTGAACGTTACAATAGGAGGGGTACGAGTGCCCTTAGCGTTGTAGATAAACATGGTAGTGGAGTTTCCTTTCTCGTACCATCAACTTGCTTGAACACTTTTTATTATCTCACCTTGGTAATGACTTTTTTGGCTTTTGAACACAATTCTACACTTTTCTCATTACAATTAAAGACTGGAGAAGGTTTTAAGGTCAGCAAGTTTTGACTTTTTAAAAATGATCGGACTCCTGAAAACCATTCTCTCAAATGCTCTTACGCTACCTCTGCCCTGGCCTTGATTAAATTTTGTGCCATCCTTATTGTAAGTTCTGGGTGACGTTTGAAAATATCTTCTGTCCAGAATCGACAAGGTCTGCCATTGGTAAGCTTAGTCTTTAAATTTTATGATTTTACACACTCTCGCACACAATCTAAAAGTTATTCTTTCTTTTAGAGGGTTCGCTCTCTCAGCCTTGTAAATAATGCCAGATACTATTTTAGCCTCTACTTCTTCAGACAGAAAGGTTGGTGGTACATTAGTGTGATTGAATGATTTGGAAAAAGATATTTTTCTTGCTAACGTTAAACGCGGCACATAAAAAGTTCTAGCTGCTTTTCTTACAGATGTTCCATTTTTCACAGCTTTTAAACCTTTAGCACTGTTTCTTTGGAATGATTTTTTTTTAATTTTTTGCTTTAAAATCTTTTTCTTCTTTAAAGATTATTAATCTTGACTAGCTATGCCTAAAGGAAAAGAAAATTAATGTAAAATGTAGGGTCTTGTTATTGTTTTAGGTTAGTGCATGCAATGACAGAAGTCAAACATTTGTTATATCACTTACTCAAGTTTTTAGGCATATTAAGTTTATGTTCAATTGTATATACACGTAGCCGAAGGTTTTATGCAAAATACAGTAATAATCACAACTTAATTCATGATAATTGTGCATATACTTTGCCTTGCTCGTAAGACGGACTCAAACTGACCGTCTGTTCAGATGTGCGGGCCACCTCGCATTTGCTGGCCCATACTACGTTCAATAAGGTAAATTTTTGTCCGTGTATTGGACCACAAATATAACACAAAAAATAGTACATTTTCTACCTAGGGCAGAAAATATGACTCGGGCGCGGTTGTTGTATATTTATGCCCGAGGTGAGGACAACATTTTTTGTACCGAGGGCAGAAAGTGCAAATATCTGCCCGTGGGCGCATTTTCGGCCCGCTAATCACTTTCGGCCCTAGGGCAGATAGTAATTTTCGGCCCCCGGGGCCGAGAGTGATAAGGAGGGCCAAAAATGCGTCCCGAGAGCAGAAAGGCTCTGCCGCACTTTCTGCCCTAGGTAGGAAAAATAAACTTATTAATAAAATTGAAAATTTTATTGGAAACTAAAAGCCTTAAACTATTTACAATGCCATTACGACATTGAATACAATCGTTTCTTAAAATAAACATGTAAATTTACTTGACGTAAGTAAGCGTCCATACTACGCTTTTTACTCTGCAGTGCTAACCAGTCGGCTACAATCGGGTTATAGAAAAACGAAAACTATTTTTTCTGCATTATAGATATATTTAAACGATACACATGCAGGTCTTTTTGAAGCTTAATACGTAAACTATAAGTTGCAGCGGTGATTAAAATGAAAAAATACTATTAAATATTTCAGTCTTTCGAATTAATTCAGAGGTGGCCCATAATATGGCCAGTGACCCACAATACGTACCCTTACCTCAATGTTTATTGATAGATCATTTATTCTTTAATCAAGAGTACTAACAAAATATTTTATTCGTCCTCAGAATAATGTCCATGCGACGAAAACGATTCTTACAGAAATGAGGCAGATCTACCGATTCATGCAGATGATGCAAAAAAGACAAGCATCTGCAATCCATAACTGTGCTGAAATCTAGCTAACTATATCTTCACAGTTATAAGCTAAGATCTTCTAATTGCATACAACGTCTTTTTAATACCAAATACCGTTAGCAATATAATTATGTGTATTATACTATGATACGTCATGCCTTCATCACCTTTCTTTAGGCAGCAAGACATGACATGCGTGGTATTATCAAATCACTAAGAAAGGAATGGAGGGATAAGGCCAATAGTATACTTGACTGCATGCATTAATCATTAAAACAGTAGATCCATTAAATGCAATAAACGTATATTGTTCCAACTTTAATACAAAAGAGTAACACAAGCCATAATAACCATACTATCCGACCTCCTAATTACCTGTGGTTAGCTCCAGCCCCACCGGTGTGGGGTCGGCAGTTGCTGCTCGGTACGATGCCCCGGGTTTTAGAATATAAGGAAGGGAAAGGGCCTACTATATCAACATAAGTCAGCGAGCATGCAATTCTACTGAGGCCGGCACGAGGAAGTCCGACGAGCAGGTGATGTTTGGGACGCTCCTGGGGATGCTTCCGCTACAGCTGTCCCAGTGAGTGCCAAACACAAGCGTCTATTCCTTCTGTTGTCAATACATGCCTTGCTTTAACTATTGGTTAGCACGTGGTGCTTAATTATCGCACAATATCTCAAGTACTACCGTACGCGGAGCAGACTAGCGGGGGAGTGGCTCTTTTGCCGACTCACGTGTGCCTTTTCTCTAGTATACCCATATGTCAGTACACTCATACATCAGCTGTTGCACCCTGCTGAACGTGTGTTATACGGCATACGACAGAGGTGTATAGGTTCGAGTAATGGCAAGAGACAGGGTCGGACTATAGGGCTTTTTACCGCCTCTCCTCCTGTCAGCTAGTTCATGCTTTAATACTGTGACGTTGATTCGTTACGTCACAAATCCCCTATCACAAGCTTCGGTTTCACCCTGGATGGTCGAATGCCCTAGGGTTAGCGTCTTAATCTAACTAGATGCTCTATTCGAACGGATGTGTAGATGATGTCGTGTATCTGTTTGCGTTTTGTGTATGCATCGTCTTCTTCAGGAACTTATCTGGACATACTCGTCGGCCCGAGTCAGCGGCCTTATTTGTATATTTAATGGTGTACTATCGCGGTGTTGTATGGGGGATCAGTGAATAACATTAATTATTTTCATTGCCCTACGGTTGGATAGTATGGTGCGGATGCACACGCTTGTGCTTACAAAAATATTTTTAAAAGAAAATGTATTTGGTAATACGCGTTATTAATTGTGTTTTAGATTAGAGTGCACCTTGAGCTACCGATTGAAAAATAATTTGCACAATCCTTAAAAAAACGCAGAACAATAGGTACATACGAAGCAAAGAAATGCAAAATCATACAAAAGATCGACAAGGCTCTAAAAGAAAAATATGATTGCCTGTCTACTAGGAGCAGGGTTACTTGAATAAAAAACATTTAAAAAAAAAAAAAAATGACTTTGTCTTTTCAGATTAGTCATAACCGTATGGTCTCTTCCTTGCTTCCACTATCGCACCTTACAATTACACCTACCGGCCCTTTGGTACTCCCCGTGCCCAAGCTCAGCCAATACCTCAGCTGGTAATACAGTGTAAGTTAATTAACTTACTTACTTTTTTTTTTTTTTTACTATGTGGCCGTGGAACAGTAAAAAGGCAGAAATAATGGACAAATATAGAATAACGAGAAAGTACTTCATGAATAAATTACGGCGTGTCATTATTTAATGCCACCGTTTAATGCAAATAAAACGTTTAAATTTGTTCTGTAAATTTGTTGCTCGATGTACCCTCCTATAATTAATCTAGAAATTAATCTAAAGTAACTAATTGATAACCGTCTGGACGTCATTCAATCATTTTTTGTACATTAGTTATAGGTAAATAATAATAAAGTTAAAAAAAATTTTATAATGAAAAAAATTATTTGTAGGAGCAGTAGGGGTGATCCTGCGACTGCTTCGCCAAAAATGCACGTCTCATAGCCACTGAAGCGTCATGGCATTTTGCGCAATTGGCGAGCATAACGCCGCGTGTGCCACACTTATGGCAAAATTTGTGGGCCAGGTTAAGTACAGGACAGCGTGTGTAGCGGTGGCTCTTATCTCCACAATTCCAACACCCTTGACGCAGAGTGGAAAGGGCTTCTGAGTATCGAGCGGGTTCCGCCGCCAAGATCTCGTCGTTCGTTACGGATGATGGCGTTCCCAGTATGCCCACAGGCCATGACACCCGTATACTTATCAGTTGGAGAATCCCTAATGTTGGAAAAGGGTCCAGAAGGGCTGGAGGAACTAACTCACGAGGTGAACAGAGTGGTACGGATGCCGTTAACGGAACCCATCCCCGTTGGGCCATTGCCACCTGTTGGAGCGCCCATTGGTGATGTTCATGGGTGTTGCCATTTGGTTGGATCAGGCCATGTGGGTCACAGTTTCATAGCCCATTGGCAGTAGTGGGGACATTAATGAGGATGTCGTCCCAACTTTTCTTGTGGAGCGGTTCTGGTCGCACGATCGAAGCCGTCGGAATCGGAACAGTCCCGATCACTACGACGGGTGTTAATGGAGGTAAATTATACTCTGGTGGAAGGGCAATACTGGCTCATTCTCTCAGTATGGATGGTCCCCCTGTCACATCAACGAAAAGTGATTTCTCGGGTTTAGGATCTCGTGGTGGGCCGTCGTACTGGATCGACAACCGAATGCTCGGCTTCCTTTTCCTCGTTATCCGCGGTTGGACGGACACCCTCTCCATCCGAGCGACTGCGTCTTGGACTCGCAGCAGCGTTTCCTTCGGTTCGACGTAGAGCTCGTCGAGTCGCGGTTCGCGCTGTATCTTTGACTCAGCTGCCCACGCCTCGCAGCCCACCAGGTGACGAGGGGCTGGGTGTCTTCTCATGGTCACCGTCTGTAGAGAAATAGCTCACTTTAGATACGACGTTGGGACTTGAACGTGGGGGTTTACACCGTTTAAGGTTTTAAATATGGGTTTTTATCAATTTCCTTGTTCCATCATCCATTACTTTCACCACTACAACTGAGAATACTAGAGTTACAGTGCAGGGGCCTACGAATTCGGGTGCAAGTTTTGCCGCAAATCCGTGAGTTGCGGAAGACGGCACATGGTTTCTTTGCATTACACTATCCCCTAACGCAAATAACTCTACCCTTTGCCCACGATTGTAGTATTTTGCCTGTCTTTCTTGTGATAACTCGAGGTTTTTACTAACCAAGGCCCTGATTAGTTCTAAGTGACTGATCCTATCGGCCCATAATGTCGTGCCGGAAAAATCTAACTGTGCAGCTGGTGTGTTCCGGTTTGGAAGTGCTACTGGTGGGGGACTGCGACCGAAATTTAAGAACGCTGGGATTAACTTTGTGGATGCCTGCTTCATCGTATTTATTGCGAAAGCGAATTAGTGTACATGCGCATCCTGCAGCCAGTGATCCTTGTCTAGGAACGAGTTGATCATCGCGTTCAAAGTGCGAATCACACAGAGTTTGCCTGCGCATGGTATGATGGGATGGTAGAGTGTTTAATCCCATATATTTTGCACATTTCTTTCAACTCCTGGTTAACGAGCTCAGTACCGTTATCTTTTAGAATATATTTCGGTTTTCCCCACCTGTTCAATACCAGTTCTTCTACTGCTTTTCGTATGTTCTATCCGTCCGCCTTCCAAAGCGCTTTTAACTCGACGTACTTGGTAAATCAATCTGAAACTATCAGTATGTACCTGTGTCCAGTTTTCAACGGAGGTTTTGGTCCTGAAATATCCAGTGCAATGCCTATCCATGGTTACTTAACCATCCTTTTTCCCATGAGACCTACCGGCGCTTTCTGACACACCTGACACTCCCGTACATACTGGACTACATCTTAGAATTAACCAGGCCAATAATAATAATATGCGAGACAGGTGTAAGTTTTTTACACACCTAAGTGACCTGCTTGAGGCTCGTTGTGAGCACTGTGTAGTGCTTGAACATGACGTTCCTTCGGTAAAACGATCTTCCGTTCATCAAGGTCATCTCTCGTATCAACGATAGGGTTGGGTTTGTGGAAAAAAAGAGTTCCATTCATAAATTTCCAATTTGCAAACGTATGTGGTACGGCCTGCACTCCCTTTATTCGTTATAAGTACCACTTGTCACTATCTTTCTCTATCTTGGGTGTAATTACTGCAACTGAGTTTCCTTGTGCATGGGATAAGGCATCTGGAACTTGGTGTCATTTTCCCTTCCGATGAATAAATTCTAAATCGTAAGCCTGTAATGCAGTGCTCCACCGAGCCAATCCTTTTACTGGGTATTCAAACCAATTTAGCCACAACAAACTACTATGGTCGGTAATTACTGTAACCAGTTTTCCTTGCAAATAACCTCGCAATCTATCCACGCATACAGCACAGCCAAACACTTCTTTACTGTCACTGTATGATTGTGCTCTTGCTTGCTTATTGTGCGGCTAAAGTAGCATTTTGGGTGTTCTCCACCCTCGAGGTTCTGTGTCAGCACAGCTGCCATAGCATAATCTCTGGCATCTGTTTGCAGGATAATTGGTCTCGAAAAATCAGGTCTTGATAAGACAGGTGCCTTAATCAGGGTTTGCTTAAGACTTTTAAAAGCTGAAGGTTGTTCAGCAGTCCATTGCCACTTCACAATTTTGGACATTAACTTCGTTAGGGGCGTTTTTTTTTCGGCGAGCTCAGGAATGAGTCTGAAATACCATCCAATTATTTCTATAAATCCCTCAAGTTGCTTGAGGTTGGTGGGCACTGGATACTCCAAAATTGGCTTGACTTTGTCCAGATCTGTCTAAAAACCGTATCTGTCAACCACGTATCCCAGGTATTTAACCTCTCTACAACCGAACTCAGATTTCTCGCGATTTATGATTAGATTCGCCTCTCTTAACGCTTTTAACATAGCCCACAACCAGTAAAGGTGGTCTTCAAAGGTCTCCGTGACAATGATAATGTCATCTATGTATGTGTAAGCTTATGGTTCCCACATTGGTTTAATGATGCGGTCCATGATGATCTGGAATGTTGCTGGTGCGCTAGTCAATCCGTAGGGCATACGTACACATTGATACCATCCCCTACCGGGCACGGCGAGAGCTGTAAATTCTTTACTACTCTCATCCATGAGGATTAGATGATATGCCTTACTAAGATCAATTTTCGATATGTACCTTGCCTGACGCAACTTATCTAAAATATCATCCATAAGTCGCATGGGAGAAGCATTTTTTCGTGTAATTTCGTTCAACTTACGATAATCTATACAAAAACAAATTTTCCCATTTGCCTTCGGTTGGAGAAGCGGACAGCTACACCACGTACTTTTAGATTCTTCGATGATTTTTTCTTTCAACAAACGATATATTTCATCATACGCAATCTGCAGGACTTTGGGTTCATACAGTCGAGGCCATTGTTTAATTGGGGGGTGGTCTTGGACATCGATACTGTGTTTAGCCACAGTAGTGCAGCTAAGCTTTTCCGGGCGGGGAACAATCAAGTGGTCGAGAATTTCCGTCAACTCCTGCTCCTCGGAAGGGGTCAGCGTTACTAATTACCCCGTGGCAGCGAGCGCTGCTGAGAAGATCTGATTGCTCTCCTCGCCCTTTAATTCTTGTCAAGGAGTTGTAGAAGTACTCCATAGCTCTTTACCGTAGTCTACGATTACTTAAAAGGTTTTCAGAAAATCTATTCCGAAAATGGCTTCGCACTCCAATTTATCCACTAATTCCAACGTCAACATCTCCGTGTTTTTCCCGATCGCTAACGGAACGCTTACGATGCTTTGAACTGCTAGCTTTTTTCCGTCGGCAACAGAAATCGTAGCGTGA